>OY986435.1:277964406-278141906 GCA_963920525.1 Dichetophora obliterata
TTCCCGATTCCATTGGATTTCAAATTTTTAAAGATTATCTAAAATTAAAAATTAGTTGCAGAAGAGAGATTTATATCTTAATTTATTGTAAACTATTTAAAGAGGACATAATATTGAATTTATAAAGAAACAATAATTATTGAACATACTATTTTTTTTTTTTTTGTAAAGTACACTAAATGAAAAATTTTTAATATTTTCTTCACGAACTGCTTTGAAAGTTAACAAAAAAAAAATTTTCACATCTTAAAAATGTTGAAAAAGTCTTATCTTTTTTACCATACATTTTTTTTAAATGAAAAATAGTTTTGAATTAGTTCAGACTAACAAAGATTCAAAAATTCCAAAAAACATTGAATTCCGATAACTTTTTTGGTAGAAAGCTTATTTTGTCGCTTCTGTTGTCGTCATTTTATTTAATTACAATTCCTGCAAGAAATTTAAACACAATGGTCTTCATTTTGACGCCAAGTTGTTGTTAGATGTTGTTTTCCAACAAATTTACGTCAAATTTTTGAAAGTTTATTTATAAGATAAGAGTAAAAAATTGTTTGCAATAGGCTTGACAGAGTATTACGTCATATAAAAAACATGCGCTTTTTTCTTCCAGCGTAGGTCTCGTGCCATAGTTTTATTTTTTTATTTTTAAAACTGTGTAACAAAGTTTTATTGAAAGTTTTAGTGCTCTTTGTAACAAATAAAATACTATTTTTTTGCATTAATTATAACCTATCCAAAAACTTCATCCAAAATAAAATCATCGGACTTGCTACAAGTCCTTTGAAACGGAGATGCGAAATACAAATTTTTCTGACCGGCCAGTCGGTTATTTGTCATCGAAGTTCTTTGTTGAGCATAACTGTGTCGTGCATGACATGATAAGCACTTAACATTCACGTACAAAAAGCACTACTGATATCACTCAACACATTGGTACGATACCACAAACATGAACGCACCCAGTGGGCATTTTAGCTAGCGATACGCAAAAGAATGCATGCTAGTAGTGCTCTTATTGGCGTCAATATACCTTCCATGATCGCTGCATTGATGAGTGCTTCTGTAAGGCCTACCTTTTGAAGGTTTGGAGTCTTTTCCTGTTATTTTATATGAAAAATTTTTTACAAAAATTTTGAAAAAATTATAAATGATCAGATCAATTAAAAAAAAAATCAAATCTTAAAGAAAAAACCAAAAAAAAAATTTATTTTTTCCAAAGAAATCTAACACATTGCATATCACATTATATGAAAACTTTTATATGGAAAAATTCTAAAGCCTGGTTTTCACTAAGTCACTTTCAATGACAACAATCACTGATGTTATTAGGCATCTTGACCATATGATGTCAAATGCGTTTTCATTGAAACCAAAAAACTGACATAAATTCGAATGTCAAAGACTGACGTTGAATTTATGTGTCAATTGATTGCTATACTGTTTTCACTTTCGATGTTATTTGTGAAATGTCATCGGTTTTTCAGTTGTGTTTTTTTCGTCAACAACAGCTGATGTTTTATATTTGAGATTGATAGAAAATGTTTCTTTGTAGTGAAATTTATAAAACACTGTTAATTTTATTAGTTTTATAGCAAAAGTGCACTAAAATAAAGATTATCACAGTGGCCAGTGCTGGTTCGAAATGAACCACCGCCACGTTCTATCGCAAGATACGTCTTCAAGATTCGCGCCACTGCAGTTGCTCCGCCAGCAGCCTGTCTACGTCGTGCTGCTCCCAATTGGACAGGCTGCTGGCAAGGCGACTGCAAGTACTTTCCCTCATCTTTATCACAAATTGGAAGCAACAAAAGTGGACAAACTCCTGAAAAAGCGACCGCAACAACGCGAATCCCGAAAAACTGTCCTGCGACAAATCCCCTTGAAGCAACACCGGGCACTGCAATAATACCTGTTTAAGTGCACTTTCCTTTTAAAGCAATTAAAATAACAATATTTCAAAAACTTTGCCAGCAGTGAAACGAAAAAAAATGTAAAACAAAATTTTTTGCAGGCAACAACTGACACAAAATGCCAACATGTTGGCACTTAGATTTTTCTTGTCATACAACGATATATTGATTGACAAGCAAAATTCCATCTGTTCTCACTTGTTTGTGATATCATATGACAATCAGTTGTCATATATGACAACAAATGTAAATGACAATACGTTTCCATTAGTCTGACAACATTTGTCATTTAAAATGACCTAGTGAAAACCAGGCTTAAGTCTTTTCTATTATTTTTGTATGAAGAAATTTACAAAAAAAATTCCAAAAAATTTTTTAAATTAACAGAAAAATTTGTAAAAAATGTAGATTTAAAAAAAAATACAAAAAAAAAATTGTTTTTGGTCCGAGCTGGGTCGCGAACCCGCGCTCCCGAAAGCTTACTTTCATTTGTAATGATGCAGAATAAGCTGAAGTTTGTTATCAACTGAGGTGGACGAGTGGGTAAGATGCCAGACCGATAGATGAGAGGACGCTGGTTCAAATCTGGAAATTGTCAAAAGTTTTTTTATTTCAAGTTGATATTTATATTGCTTTTCTTTCTAATGTTCATTCTAAAGAAGGGCTTCTAGCAGGCTTCTTTAGAGTCGCGAGAGAGGAAGGCCTAGAAAATTTTCTCGTTTCATATAAAAAAGTTTATGGGCTTGGAAACGAGCACGGAAGGGCTACGAAATCCATATGATGGCCTGCTAGAAGCGCTTCAAAGACCTGCTTTTGCCCACTGGGCAGGCTCAGTCACATACACACACACACACACACACACAAAAACACACGCACACAATACTTACACATAGATAGTTCAACTTTAATTTACACTACCAGAAGCAGCACTCTAGCTATAAGCACACTAATGCACTTTAGCGAACGACAGCAACAACGACGACAACGATAACAACAACAACACAGCGTACCAACTGTTGGTTGTTGGTACAGAGACTAAATCGAGTCTTTTTGGTCTTGTTCACAACTAGCTGCCACTTCAGCACTTATGACGCAGCGTAGCAATATTGATGACCATGTCTACGTCGTTGCCACTCATTAGAATGATCCCAATGCTCAAATAGCTTTACGAAAGACTGTTGGTAAAATAAAAACAATAGTTTGTTTAGCCTTAGCGTTTGAAAAAATATTATTTATTACGAGTATTTATTTAATTACAAGTATTTGAGGTTTCAAAGAGAACTAATAATTTTTTTTTTTACCTTTTTTTACAGAACAGTATCATATTTTTGTTGGCGATCTTAGTCCAGAAATTGAGACACAACAATTAAAAGATGCATTCACACCATTTGGAGATATATCGTAAGTAATGTTATGTCGTATTTATTCCTAACAGTTGTAAGAAGCAAAAATTTTATTGAAAAATGGTAGGAGTAGAAACGGCTTTAATTAACTAAATGTTACTCAAGGTGCTCACAAAACAATCTTTATCCACTTACTTTTTCCCTTAGAAATTTCATTGGTGTAGTTTCTCAATAAAGTATATAAGAAATTTTTTAAGCAATAATTTAGTTTTTTAATTTTAATACATTAGTTGAAGAATTTAAAAAAATTTCTTTGAGTCGTTGAGCATTATAAATATCTGCTATATACATAACAGTCATATAAAAAGGGGGCATCTTAATGATAATCATCATGAACCTCATTGTATTTTTTTATATATAAGTCTCTTACCCTCTTAAGATTACATAATAAAAATTTCAGAAATTTTGACAAATTCTCATAAAGTTTAAATAATTTTAGCCCAGAAGCCAAAAATTGGGTCGATTCAACTATGCTGTTTGAAATTGAGTTAAAGTCGAAGTTAAAAATCGACAATACTTTTAATTAAAAACGCTTTTCTAATCGCTCTGAACAAAGATTCTAAGTTACAAAAAACCATCATAAGTTATTTGTATCCCCAATAATATAGAAAGCTTTTCGTCATTTACGATATTTACGACGGTCCGTAAATTCAAATTATTTTAAGTTAAAATAGCAAATTAGGTAAGACATTTCTGAAATATATCGACATTTCTAAAGACAGTCCTAAAATAATGTACATAACACTGGTTTACAAATAATTAATTTGTGTTTGAACCCCGGACCAAAGTATTTTTTTTTTTTTTTTTGAGTAATTAGAGGTCGGTGATCACAGAAATGGCAAATAAATATTTTTTCATTTTGCGGATTTTCCAAATATCGATAAAAAGGTATTTTTTAGGTAGTGGGTCGACTCAAACCCAAAATATCTCATTGTTGGTACACCCAAGAATTGCATTCTATATATTTTTGAAAAGGCAACAAAATTACTCATGGGGTGACATCTTAATCTTTGCAATCAACAATAAAATAGCAGAGGTACAGCTGATCAAAATTGAAATTTTATGAGTTTTTTGTGATTTTTGGAAAAATTTTGCCGATTAAAGCAAATTTTTTTAAGGAAAAAAAACTAATTTTTATTTTTTATTTCTTACACAGTTTTATACTATAAAATCAAAGCTTTATTTAAGCCTGATCGGTCTATAAATCAAAAAAATTATGATATATCTGTAAAAGTACAAACTTTTTTAATGTTCAGCATGTTTATTTTATTTTAAATATTTGCACCAAACGAACTTCTGCCATAACTTTTTCGTTTTTTTTTTCATCGGATCCTCCCTAATCAAGAACCAGCAGTATTCGGCCATCGTGTTCTGGTCCCAAAAGCCTTGATATCGCCTCTCAATTGCCATCATTTTCTGGTGGAACCTCTCGTCATGCTCGTTGCTCTCATCACCAAGATTGGGTGGGAAATAGTCCAAGTGCCTAAACAAAAAGTGCATTTTTAGTGACATATTCGCTCCTGAAAATAAAAAAAAAAAAATTTTAGAATGGGGCCTAGTTCTCAATATAGTAATTTTTACCAATGGCAGAATATTTTTCAATTAAAGTATTTACAATTTCGAAGTCTTTCGTTTCCCAGAAAGCCATGAACTACTTTTTTAAACGCATTCCATGCTTCTAATTCAGCTGCATCTGCGAATGAGAAAATTTAGAATTTAGCGTCACTAAATAGCTTCTTGATTTGAGGCCGTAAACATACCTTCTTTAATTTTTTGAGGAGTCAGTTTTGGGAATAAATTTTTAAGTGTTCGAACGCAGGAATTTCCTGCGAAAGTGCTTTTACAAAATTTTTTATAAGCACTTGTTTTATACGAAGAAGAGCTAGGATTATCTTCTTTCTGTCAACTAGCGTAGTATTAATGATGTTGTTTTCTCCAAGCGTATGTGCGTTTCGTGACGGTTATGCCCGTTGGGTAAAGTGATTTGCGCGATCACGACTGCGATTATATTTTGTGAAGCCTCCTTGCATTCCTGTCAAAATGGCAACAACTTTTAAGTCTGCGCAAAACTTTCCATTGATGCGAGTTGTATTTGAGTTGTAGTTGTTGCGATTGATTTTAAAACTCGCTTCATTGAGTCATAGCTCTCTTTTATATATTTCGCATAACCAACTGGAATGGAAGGATTGTTGTTACCTTTGTGTAACAGTACCTCTTTTATGCTGTCTTTACCGCCGTCAATAAAAAGACGCAATTCGGTTGGGTCATAATTTTGGTTAAGTGCAGAAAATAGTAAAAGTATGTCGAAGCAAAAGCAATTGTCTCCTGATTTTTCAAAAAATTTCGAAAGTTCCTCGCTGCGATGACGGAAATGCGTGACATGCGTCTCTGGACTCAGGTATCCCCATTGTTGCAAGTAATTCAAATTTTGCTTTGCTTAAATAAAAATCGCGGCACAAATCGTTAAGTTCAACCGGGGTCAGAAGATGGTTTTTTTTCTATTTCGGCATCTTTCCATTCCTTTCTGGCGCTTTCTTCATCTGAACCTGTAGTTTGTTGTCCCAGGAAGTGCGGCTCTGCTAATTTCGGTCTTGACAATAATTTTGAATGTGGTATAGGCTTGGAAACAGATTGAATTTCTACAAAGACCGATTTTTTTCGACCCGCTGGGGGTTTTGAAAAACAAAAGAAACAATTAGTTAAATGGTCAACTGGTTCCCTCCAGATCGTTGGCCGTCCAAATAAAAAATGTCTTTCGTGCCAATTAGAAATGTAAATTAATTTTCCCCAACAAGTTTCGCATACAGCGTTTGGCGTCCATTGCTCCTCCAAATTTGAATCAGCAAATCCAAAATATTTTTTATACGCATCCTAGCAATTCTGATCCATACGCCTGATTTTGTATCTTTTGCTACCACCATTAATATAAATATCAAAAACATAACAAAAAGTTTCACGTGATAATAAACATCTTTTTCTCACACACGTGTTATACATTTTTAAGTAAATTTTTTGTCAAATAAATCCTCTTTTTTTAAATAACGACTGTTGCTGCTTATCCAATTAATTTTAATAATAAAAAATTATTGGAAAATAAATTGAAAACATATTGAAATTGAAATGGAACAATATTATTTAAATTGAACAAATTTAAAATAACAAGTATAAATTATAACACATTGAAATATATGTTAACTATGACACCAAGATAATTATATAAATAAAAACAATTAAATTCAACAAAAACCTACATCAAATTCAATAATAACTTATTTTTATATCATCCCCTATGACCTAAAAAAAAAATTAAAACTCATTAAATTTTAAGTTTGATCATATTCTGCTAATTTATTGTTGATTGCAAAGACTAAAATGTCACTACAGGCGTAATTTTATTGCCTTTTAAACAATATATAGAATGTAATTTTCGGTTTTACCAACAACGAGATATTTTGGTTTAAGTCGACCCACTACCTAAAAAACACCTTTTTATCGATATCTCGAAAACTCGCGGAATTAAAAAAAAAATTTGCCATTTCTGTGATCACCGACTCCTAGTTACTCATAAAAAATTACCTTGGTTCGGGGTGCATTTTACGCGTAAAGCAGTGTAATTAGAAAAATTGATTAGAGGTAATGAATTTTGGTTTTTTTTTTAAATTTTCGGCGTTACTGTGCCAAATTTATCATTAAATTGCTAAAAATTCGCCTAAAAGGTGAACCTGTTGTGAAAAAATAACTTAAAATAAATAAATCAAGCACAATTACCACAACAATAAAAGAGCTACAAATTGCACCTACGGGATTGCCGGGTCATGTATCGCGTGTCGAAATTGAAATCGACAATTGTAACAATACTAAAATGCAATGAATTGTCATCAAATTGCTACAGCCAGCAACAAACAGCCAGCAACAAGCTACTTTTATATAAGTTGCTTTTAGCTGTTAGCAGCTTGTTTGCATGTGTTGCAGCAGCAGCGAATAAAAACGACAACAAGCAAGCTTCTTAGACACTTCCGGCTGTTAACAACACAAACACAGCAAATTCCAAAGTCAAGTCAAATACAAAGTCAAATAAAATTGAAGCAGCAGCTGCAGTAACAGCAGGAGAAAAATAGTTGCTGCTACCGTAAATTTTATGACAGCGCAATTCCTTAGTTGTTGTAATAAATGTTTTCGTTGTTGTTGTTGTTGTAATGTTGTGTGAGCAACGAATTGAAATTTACAAATTGTGTTGGAATCTTGTTTAACTCCCACGTTTAACGTGACCGACTCTGCGCCTGATAGTTGAGAGTCTTAGAGAAAAATAAAGAAAATAAAAAAAGCTATAACATGCACTTTAAACTCTGCCGGAAATCCGGTATGGCACTCAAAGTGCAGCCTCTTTTCCTGTAGTTGTACTTATAGTATTTGGACTCCACGTTGACATTCAGAGCTTGTAATCATAGTTTAATGCAACAACATTAAATTGCTGCCACGGATGTCCTTGGGTCACGTTGTCAATTTTTTGCTCAAGTAAATTGCTGCAACGAAAACTTTTGCCTTTAACAACGATGTGAATTTGTTGTAGTTTTTCTTGTCTTGGTTTAAGTGTCTTCGTTTGTGCAACATGAACAAAGTATGTACATAAGAAAAGCGTTGCTCTTTGTGTCCTTTTTCTACGTTGCAGTGTGATTTGCTTTGTGTCTGAGGGAAAATAAAAAACCCTTTGATTTCTTTTCCCATTTTTAGCAAAACGTATTTTCTTTTTGTTTTCTATGCTATTTGTGGTTGTTGTGCTGTCCATTTCGTTAAATATTCTTATATAAATTTCTTTGTTATGTCGGACTTTGTTTTTTCCAAATTTACATTTTTAGCAAATAAATGCATGCATGAAGCTAGTGCTACGTGTTTCCATTGCATCCGTTCACTCGAAAATTCAGGCTTCTTTTCCTTGTACTCTTTCAACTTTAATATTTTTGTCTGTTCGGAAACTTAGCATCTCTAAGTTGTTTTTGTTTTTACTCGTAACTGCCTTTGGTTGTCTTGTCTAGGTGTTCACCATCATCATTAAAGGTACATCAGTCACTCGCTGTTGCTGCTGCACATGTCGCATTGTCAAACACTTGTATGCTCAACTAAAAATTTAACTTTTTCTGCTTAACCAAACCCTGCCAAACCCAACCGGTACGCCTGCGATTTCTCTTTTCAAAGTGCAACGAAAACTTTCAAACATAAAAATAACAATTCATGTTTGCAACCCTCTTTGCATCCTTATTTTTATATCTTCTTGTCTTTCTTCTTCTTCTCGTGTTGGAGTCCTTTAGTATTGCATAAAACCAACATCAAAAACTATCAAAAGTTTTTATATTTCGACGACGATGCGAAGTAATATCCTTTTTTTAATCTTGCAACACTAACTACAAGTGTGCAGAAACACGCACACATACAGACGTTCTCGAACACGCACACAAACACTCATGCATATAAACCAATATTATAAGAAACTTTGGCTGTTGAGAAAAACTTTGTTAACTGTGCACTTAGAAAATAAGGTGTCGAAAGAGCGCAGCGTTTCACAAACATTTTTGTAAATGTTGAAATTTGAAAGCCAAAAAAAGTTGTTCACAATATTCCTTCAATGCTTGTATGAAAAGAATGGAAAAATATTTGGGCACCATTGCACTGTAAGCAAGTTTTGTTGAATGCGTTATGATGATGCCATCAGATGTGCAGAACTTGCTACTTACTTCACCAGTAGTAAGCTCATTTTGCACTTTTTAGCCACAATATGCGCGTGCAATAAATAAATTAAGCTTTGAAGCTATGCAGGTCAGAGTGTGATGGTAAGTGGTAGTGACACAAGTCATAAGTTTATTGCGACACCAACAAGCCCCTTTCAGCGCATTGGCCAAAAAATTTGCTCTGCAAAAGTTTTCCAAGACTATTTTGCGCGTGAGTTTCTTTGAAGTATGCTTTCGACGGAGTCAGATTTGAATGTATTTTTGATAATTCTTCTCATTGGAAATGGAAACGATTTGACGTTGGGACAGAAGAAAAGTAAGAAGGGAAAGCACACTGAAAGTTCTAGTTGCGACAAGAATCACCAGCAGCCCATCAGTCCAAGTTATGCCAACAGTCATGCTGGATTCGCTGATAATGGTAACGATGGCAACGAACTCACTTCTTAAACTTTCTTGGTAAGAAGCGACGCGCTGTACCATTGGTTTCCGTTCGAAGTTACGGCATTACGTGCACAATGAGCGATTGAAAGTTTATATCTTCAATTTAGTGCATTTAATGCACAGCATCGTCTAGTTAGCAACACAAAGTAACAAAAACTCAGTGATTCTACCTTGCATAGAGCGTAGAAAAAACTAAATGAGTGTCAAAGAAAGAAATAACTTGTAATGATGTAAAAGTTTTCAAGTGTCATTTAAAGGCAACGAACTGCTTTACTGGCTGCTCGAAATAAAATCACCTTTTGTACTTTTTCGCTTCTTCGTATTTATTTGAGTTTGGTTTGTATTGGAATTTTTCGCAGCGTTTTTAAGATAAAGTGAGGGTTAATTTTAAAAAAAAACCTACTCTAAATTGGGTTGAGCTGCAAATAATAATTGGCTACTTTCACTATGAATGCTGGGTTTAACAAAACCAGTTAAATGTTTTTCTCAAAAAACTACCTCATCTATATATATATATATATAAATATTAAATTTTGTTCGTTGGTAGTGGCATCAATAGATAACGGCAAAACCGATTTGACAAATTTTTTATATGTTCGTGTTAGTCTGGTTAAGTGTTAGATTTGTATGAAAAATAAATTTACAAAAATTTCATGTGAAATTGAAAAATTCTGTAAAACTAAAAGTGCTTTTTTATATGGGATCTTTTTTATGAACCTACGAACTCAATTTAGAATAAGATTATTTTTTTTTTGTTCGCTATGAAAGCGTTTGGAAACGCTTGCAGGTAAAAATTCGAGACAATAATAATTGAAAGTCGTTAAACACGGAAAAGTGTAAAATGATTGTATTTTATGCAAGGAACTTTGAATTAGTATCGTTATTAGTTGATAATAAAATTAAGAACGTCCTATTTGATTTTTGCTTATCTTAGAAAAATATGTATTTTAATATTACTTTTATTTAATTTGAGACCTTTGGGGAGAAAATTTCCCTCTTCACCTTCCATGAATCCGTGCCTGTAAGGACATATTACTCTTATTTAAAAAAAAACAAAAACATATATTAGTTATGAAATGTGCCCGTTTTTAACTTTTTTAGATATTGGAAAATATTTCCAAATTATAATTAAGTCTAACTACAAAATACATGCACAAGAATGTAAAAAATATCAATTTACAACTGAGCAAAATAATGAACTATAAAGTGTGGCGGCCGTATCCTAGTGGGTAGAGTGCACGGCCCCTAAGCTAAAGAACCGCAGTAGCCCGGGTTCAATTCCAGCTCAGACAGAAAGTTTTTTCAATTGAATTAATTTTTCTGTTCGGTCGTCACCTCTCTGCAGACAATGGCAAACCTCGAAGAGTAAAAATTGCCATGTAAAGCTTCTTGAGAACATAAGCCGTTCGGAATCGGCATTAAACAGGTAGGTCCAGTTCTCGGTCATTTGTGATCAAACATTTAATAACACGCACAACACAATTGATTTAAAGAAGCTGGGTCAGAGTCCTTTCAAGGGCTGAAATGGCCAGTTTATTTTTTCATTATTATTTTAAAATAATAAACTCAGTTCCACTTCCAAATGTCCTAGATTTGTATTCTGTTACCCGGGTATTCCCTATAGGCGCTTCCACCATAGCTTTAGAAAGTGCCACAAAACTCTTTTTATTTTTTACTTTTTCAACAACTTTTAATTTTTTTGCGTTGAAATGATTTTTTAAAGATGTCAGGAAAAATCAGAAAAATTTAAAAGGATGGTAATAAAATTACGCGGGCTTTTTAAATTATCTATTCCTGGTAGTTTTTTGACAGAAAGTAAGGCTAAAATATATATTTGGTATTGGTTTAAAGGTAGATTGTAGGGTCAAGTTAATACGGAGGTTGCGGAATAGTATCAACATTTTTTTTCATCAAATAGTTGCTTACAAGATTAGATGCGTGAGCCGGTGCGTTTTTGTGCTGAAGAAACCACGAATTGTTTCTTTATAATTATGAACTCTTTCGACGAATATTTTCCCTCAATCGCTTTAATACGCTCAAGTTATACTCCTTCTTTTTTGTGTGGTCTGGAGAAAAAAAATTGGAGTGAACCACGACGCGACAATCAATAAGAACGAATTCCATACACTTTTGATCAGAAGGTACAAGCCACGTAAAATAATGACAGCACAGATCTTATTAACCTACAAATATATATTTTTGTTGGCATTTCTCCAAAAAATTGCATACTCTAAGAATTTTAATCTAGCTAAATTTGTAAAAATTGATTTAAATTAATTTGGTTTTGTGACAAAAAAAGTTTGGCTATCATTGTCAACGTTTCTAATTTCCATAAAATAACTTTGTTTTATTAACAGTATGTCGATGAAAGTAAGATTAGCGTTATTCAATAAGAAAACAAAATTTTAAAGTCGCGAGCACAAAAGTTGTTTTTTAAATTATAAAAATGATATTTTTTGCAATTCATCAGCATAACAATACAGAAAAATAAAAGTATTTCCTATGAATTCACTTTGATAAAATATGTTAAATTAAGAAAAAATGTTAAGCAGAATACATTTTTAAGAACTCCATCTAGATGTTGCGATTTCAACAAAATAACAAGTATAGCTTTTATATAATAACTTCAACCGTTTTAATTTAATAAAACTCAGAAATAATAACTTTAATTTTCTTGTTTTCAATGATGAATGCTAAGACTTGTTTCTTAGTCGTTGTTATTAATTTGGTTTAAAATTGGCTTGATCAAACTTTAATTTTTTCAAGAAATAACTTATTTTCTAAAAATTTTTAAGGCTATTTTGCTTTTACTTTCTTTTAATAATTTGTTATTTTAGTCAAATGAATTTTAAAATAAGGTTTATTGAAGAATAAATGACAAAAACAAATTAACTTAATTTGAAGAAAAACAAATATGCTAGTTCTGTAATTTATATTTAATTTATATTCTCATTCCGGATATCTCTTAAATGGAAATTTAAAAATAGTCTTGAATTAGTTTTCGCAATTAGATGATATTTTTCTAATGGGTATGTTTTATCATTCTCAATATAGATAATAAAATAGAAAGTATATTTTTGGAAAAATATGAAAAATTTCATATTTTTCTCAGATTAGCTCATTTGGAGGAACTGGGTTCGTAAAACAAAATGTGTGCTAAGCGAAAGATTATGATGAAACACTACTGTCATAAGGTTTCAAGTTAAGGTGCGTTTTAAATTTTTAAAAATGAATAACAAAAATTTACTTAATTGAGTTAATTGTAAGTGAGTCTCTTTACGGATTCATAAACTAGGCCCAAACCAAGCTTAGTGTTATCAATTGGAGAAGGCAAATGCGAAGCAAATTCGCCTGGCGTGAACTAATTGAGTCAACTGGAACGCTACAATCTGCTGTTATGGCCATAGAAGTAAGTAAGTTAAATTTATCATGTTTTCCATCTATAAGCTTTGTAAACAAACTTTTTTTCTTAACCTTGACTGTTGTTGAGTCAATGTGGTTGAATATTGTAAAAATATGCTAAAAACTTGATAAATTGTTCTGGTGATTCAAGTGCTGCATCATATATCATTAAAGCATACATAAAAACATGTGAAACGTGGGTATAAGTTGATCACTTTGATGTTAAACATCGTCGTTTTGTGCAAGAATTTAGGTGTAGAATTGCACACAGTAAACAGTCTTAAATAACATATTTTGTCTTGCTTAATTAAAGTTGTTATTGTAGAATCTTTTTATTAATTGGTTACGGCTTACCTAACTAACGCCAATTTCAGTATCTAACTACAACACAAGCTTGCATAAAAATTGCGGCAATCTTTCGTTATCAAATTTTAAATAAAATAAAAATTAAAAATATTGAAAACTTGTTCGGAATTATCTTTGACTGAAGTTAAAACAGTCTCACAACAATGTTTAAGTTTTTCAAAGATAGGAATATGTTTTTATTTGGGAAGTGATGAGTTCACTTTGTATGGAGAATATGTCGCAGAGAACTGCAAAACTCAATATTTTCTTGATGTATTCATACACCAAAATTCTAACTTACTTTTATTCACTCGACAAAACTCAGCTACGAATAAAATCAGAATCAGTCACGTTGGCTGATCGAACGTTTTTCATTCAAATTTAATCACGCAAAAGAACTCAGTGTTGAATAAAGTCAGCATCGTGCTGGCGAGTATGAGTTTGCTGATCGATAATGATTTATTCGCATGTTTTACCAAACTAGTGTTGGCATTATATGTTGCAATGAATTTGTATGCTTTTCTCAAAAGAGGAATCAAAGATTTAAATTTACTGCATTATTATGTACCACGAAGAAGCACGCCAACGATAAAAAAGACACGGGAAGCAATACAATTTTGTATGGAAGAAATGATTGCTTCTCGTGTTTTACTCATCGTTGGTGTGTTTCTTCGTGACACAGAATAATGCAGTTAATTGTTTTAAAAATTCGTAACAAAGATTTCACCGCTCTCAAAAAAAAAAAAGGTCAGACGACCAAGCTTTTGTGATATCGCAATTTTTTAAAAGTGTTAACAACAAACAAGTGCTTGTTTCGTTGTTATTAAGTTATTTTGCTTTTTCTTCTCTTTGGTCTCGCTTTTTTTCCCTCCTTCTCTACCAGCCCAGGCAAAAACTCATACGCGATGATTTTTGCTTTTTGCGTTTTATTCTTGATCAAAATAATCATTGCTGAGCCAAACAAACAAACACAAAATGATTGATATGAAGACGATCGAAGATTAAAATCATAGAGCCAACACAAAACACATGGTTTGATTAAATTAAACTCAACAGCGAACATGTGCATTTGAGCAAGTGTGATAGCTTAAACGCAGAGTCATGGTTTTAACAGTGATGGTTACGTATAAATACATTTATGTGAGTTTTGCAGTTCTCTGATATGTCGCTTTTATTTCATGAGGGCTCCATTAATAGGACAAAGGTACTCTTCGGTTCGGTTAACAATATGCAGAAAAATAATTATTTTGAAAAAGTAATATTACAAGCATTGGAAAGCTGATACCATTAGCTTATTTCAGTGATTAACTAATTTTTATGTGCTTGCAGTATTTTGCAATATTTAAAATAAAACAGCTGGTACTTAAAGTGATTTAAAAAAATCGTGTTTTATTTTCTATCTTTTAGAAAAATGAACTTGACATGTATTGAAGAATAAATTACACAAAAAGAACAAAAAAAATAATATATATATAACATAAAAAAATCAATAATATATCAAAACAACGATTTTAAACCAACAGGATCACATACATAACATTTGAGCAAAAACAAGTGGATCATCCTACGTACCATATAGGTTCTCATGAAGCTCGACGAGAACACTTTATATATTTTATTTTTTTTACTTTTATACCTATAACACTTTAAAGAGTGAAAAATGTGAAAAAATCGCTACTAAAAATTCACATGTCTGCAATTTTTGTAATTTTTAACTACTTACTTACATACATAGGTGGCCATAACAACTCGTGTTCGGGCTTCAGCCGACCACATCAGCTCTCGCCAGGCGCCTCTGCTTTGCACGCGTCTTCTCTAACCAGATACACCAAGTGCGATTAGGGCTTCCTCAGTCTAGTCCATCCATCGGAGGCATGGTCTCCCTCTTCGTCGTCGACCAACGACCCGAGCCTCGAGCACCTTTTTCGCTGGAGCTTCGTCGTCCATACGATGGACATGACCCAGCCAGCGTAGTCGCTGTACATTTATACGCTGAACTACGTCAATGTCTTCGTAGAGCTCTTACAGATCGTGGTTCATTCGGATGCGATAGTCATCGTCGACTCAAACAGGACCGAAGATTTTGCGAAGAACTTTTCTCTCGAACACCCCCAGAGCAACTGCGTCAGTTTTCGAAACTACCCATGCTTTAGCGCCATAAAGAAGCACAGGTAGGACGAGCGTCTTGTAGAGTGTTAGTTTGGTCGATCGAGAGAGGACTCTGGAACTTAGTTGCTCAAGCGCGTCGGAAGCGAATTTCATCTGGGGGGGTAGTACAAGTGGGGGGCAGTACAAGTGGGGGGCAGTACAAGTGGGGGGCAGTACAAATGTTGGTGCAAAACAAGTTCACCAAAAGTTCTTCAAAGAAACACAAATGTGAATAAACAAATTTTTTTATTTTAGTTTAAAATAAAAAAAAATATAAAAATATATAAAAAATATTAAAATTTTATTATTTTTAAAAGTTCTTCCAATTTCAATATTAGAGATCATTCTTTAAAAAATCTTTCATATGGTAATATGAAAATATAAGAAATAATGGTTGCTTTTATAAAGCAAGACTAGGTATATCTTTACATGGTTTAAATGCAATAAGGTACAAAAAGTTATATTAATTTAAATTATTCCAAAATGTTTCTTTCTGTCCTTGCGAGAAACAAACTCTTTCACCACCTCCATCGAATTCAATTCTTCGGTTTTATCTTTGTGAATGTGTATAAGTGCCGCATGAGTGAGTGGTTTCTGTGTCAAAGTTGCTGGAAGATACGTTTTAAGTCATCTTAGTGCACTTAAAAAACGCTCAGATGAAGCTGCTGATGCAGGCACAGTCAAAAGCAAAGCAATAAGTTTTTCAACTTCATTTAATAGTTTTTTTACAGTATCCGAATTTTTTGCAAAATTGGGATACAATGCCCCTAAAATTTGAAGGTGTTTGCCTCAGCAATTTAAGTTGCGCGTAGAGGTCGCTCACATCAAAGTCATCTGCATAAAAATCTAGTTTTGTTTTTAGATTTTGTTCAGAAGGCACTTTTCCGTTGAAGGCTTCGATTACAATATTACATTATTAAGCTACATACATTAAACTGAAGTGGTGGGTTTGCAGTAGAAACTCTACATTTTGTTCTATCTTTTTGCAAACACAGAGAAAGAAAATGGTTATCCGCAAGCATGCTTATGAAGAAGAGAGATATAAGATGAAAATATATAGTACAAAAATATTATCTTTTTTAAAAAAAACTGACATTTTGAATAACTTTTGAAGTTTTCTTTTTAAATTGTTTATCTAGCTAAAAAAGTCGGGGCAACTGCCCCCCTTTCCCCCCGATTCCGACGCCAATTTAGTTGCGTACTGAGCCCGTGGTAGCACCTATAAGCAGTTGTTATTATTCCCTTTATCTTCAGGCTTACATCATTGTTGTTCTTATTGGCGGTGCCAAGGTACATAAACTCCTTGACTACTTCAAAGTTATAGCTGCCGGATGAAACGTGGGAGTCTAGACGCCACGCTCCCCTGCTTATAAACAGCTTATACTTTGTTTTTCCCTCGTTTATTGTCAAACCCACTTTGGCTGATTCCCTTTCGGTAGCGGTGAAAGCAGCGGTAACATCTCTCTTGGTTTTGCCGACAATATCAATATCATCAGCGTACGCATGGAGCTGGCACTTTCTGACACTTTTGTAGAAAATGGTGCCATTGCAATGCACACCGGCCTTTCGTACGATCTCCTCCATGATGATGTTGAAGATAACGCAAGGTAACGGATCGCCTTGTTTGAAACCTCTTTCGGTACTGAAGGTTTTGGAGAGGTCATTTCCTACCTTGACGGAGGTGCATTTGTTGCTCAACGTCATACTGCAAAGTCTTACCAACTTTGCAGGTATAACGAACTCAGACATTGTTGCGTATAGGCAATCCCTTCTGGGGCTATCGAACGCAGCTTTATAATCGACAAAAATATGATGGGTGTCAATTTGGTTTTCATGGGTTTTTCCAGGATTTGTCGTAGTGTAAAAATCTGATCTATTGTTGATTTTCCGGGTCGCAAGTCACACTGATGATGTCCAATCAGTGTTTTTGTAATCGGCTTTAGTCTTCCATGCAGTACGCTTGAGAGAACCTTATATGCGATGGATATAAGACTGATACCTCGGTAGTTGGCGCAGATTGTTGGGTCTCCTTTTTTAAGTAAAGGGCAAAGTACGCTGAGATTCCAATCATCAGGCATGCTTTCCTCTAGCCATATTTTGCTGATGAGCTGATGCATGCACCTTATAAATTCATCGCCGCTGGTTTTAAACAATTGGCTAGGTGGTGGTACTGCCACTCCGTCATCGTTAATTAGTGGTGCTGCACTGTGTTTTCCATAAGCGCAGATGGTGGAATCGTCGGCAGTAAGAAGATTGGAGAAGTACTGTCTCCACAATCTCAGCACACACTACGTATATAACCAGATCACCATTTTCATCTCTACAAGTGGATGCTCCGGACTTGAAACCTTGGGTTAGACACTTAGCCTGTTGATAAAATTTTCGTGCATTCTTCTTGCCCTGGTACACCTCTAGTTGCCCACGCTTGCGCTTTTCCTGCTCTCTTTTTTTGCGTCTGAAAAGGCGCCTCTCTTCCTTCCTCCTTTTGCCGTAGTTTTCTCGCACGGCTCGCTGACTGCAGCGTTTTTCTGGGTTCAGAGGTTTTTTATTAAGCTTAACCAAGAGTTGAGCGGAGTAGGCCTCGTCAGTCTGTTGTTATTGCAGCTTAGCGACATCTACTTTCGTTGCATTCCTATGCGTATGTTCTTCGCATTGCACAATCGCATGCGGATCTTGACTGCAACAAAATATTGGTCGGAGTCAATGTTGACTCCCGACAAGTACGCACACCTAGAACACTAGAAGCGTGCCTTGCGTCAATTACATCCTGATCAATTTGGTTTCGGTTTTTTGATCCGGGGACAGCCAGGTGGCTTTGTGAATGTCGAAGTGTTTAAATCTGGTGCTACTAACTACCATGTTTCGCGCCGCGGCGAAGTCGATCAGTCTTGAACAGTGAGGGAAGATGCCTTCCCTTCTGATTTTCGCATTAAAATTGCCGAGGACTATTTTCACGTCCGGAAGGTGACCTTATACGTCCTCAAGACTAGCGTAGAAAGCGTCTTTGACGGTTTCGTACTTTTCCTCCGTCGGAGCGTGCGCGGATCGTGCCCAGTCTTTCGTTCACGGGTGTGAACCGGGAAAACAGGTGGTGTAGTTTCCAGTTTACGACAAATCCACATCCGAATTTGCACAACTCCGCATGGCAGCTGTAGTAGATATCGAAGTCTGTTTGTTTAAAGTAGCTTTGCCCTTTCCATCGCATTTCCTGGATGGCGGTGATGTCATTCTTTATTGCTTTGAGGGCTTCCGTCAGTTGGGAAATGGCACCTTCCCTATAAAGGGTCCAGACATTCTAGGTGCATATCCGTTAATCATTGTCCGTGTTTCGTTTGCGGTGGTTGTCACCGTAATTGGGGTTCTTATTCGAGGCTGGTCTGGTTTTCAGTGGGCAGTAATAATGTGGCGGGACCCAAACCCTACGCACATTCCATATTTAAGGTCCACGGAATGAACCATCAAGTTTAACATCAAGACGACGACTAAGGGGTTTTGGACAACAGGTGATTTTTTTTAGACGACACCAACTTGCCTTGACAGTGCCAGGTTATCGGGTTGTGTGGGTTTTTCGTTCTAGCCGTAGCGCTTGTCCGACGCTACGCCCTACCATACCCTCGCTAGTCAACCGCTGTATTGTCCGGAACCGTTTTTTTGTTAAACTCATTTGTGACTAACCTTCATATCTGGAGGCCGTCCACTATCAGCAGCCTGTGACCCGTCCGGTGGCGTACAACTAAGCCCCCGCAGAATACCCTTTTATTCCATGGAACGGACTAAAAATTCACATGTCCGCCATTTTTGTAATTTTTAACTATTTGTTGATATTATAGGTTTGAGCTCCAGTAAATAAAATATTGTTTGTAATTTTTTTATATATAAGATGATATGAACGTGCGATGGAGGCCGTTTGGGTACCTTTTTTTCAATGGCACCGGCTTATTGACACTTCACTTTACACTTTTATGCACAAAAAAACACATTTTCCTTCATTTTAAGAATCAATAAGCAACTGCCACAAAACTCAAGGTTCATTTACTTCCTTCTATGGAAAAAATATTAAGAACTTCAACGTGTTTTGGGACCTTTAGATGAGAACCTGCCTTATAGTGGCCTAAATAAAGGGTTTACTTTATGAGCGCTTCAAGATTAAGTACTTAGTAAATTTTTGACTGCCACAAATATTATCAGTGAACTAATTGGTGGCCCAACTTCTTTGTTCTAAATATTAAAATTGATTTCTAAAACATTAAATATTTACATTAGTTTTGCAGAATGTAAAAAACTTGTACTATTTTGTATTTTTACGATGACGTCACTTTATATGGGAAGTAGGCGGAGTTAACATTTGATTTTGCTAAATTTTACGCACAGAAAACACACTAAAGATCAAAGCTTATCATATGTAGGTACAGTGATTCCCTGATAATTAGCTAAAGTGCTTGATTTTCCACGCATTTAACCGGGGAACTTAATTTCAAAAATCCCACTATATTGCGCTCCAAACCCAATTAGTAAAACCCCACCATACTGCATTGATTTTGTTTCAAACGTGCAATTCTATTTTTGTGCTCTATTTTTTAATGAATTAAACAAAAGACTTAAAATTGAGCAGCGCAACTAACCAGGGAACCTAAATAAGCGTGGTACATTTAAACGGGAAAATGTATGTGCCTATCCTAGAGAATGTAAAGTTTGCTTACTTTTCACTTCAGTCAAATGGGGAACCCAATTATGAGGGATGCAATTAACCGGGGACCACTGTATTAAACTCGTAAGACAACAGATTAGTTTTTGTGAAGTTTTTTGAGGTTTTACAGTTTTGATGACGTCTTTTTATCAGCCAGCAGTCGAGCAGCAGTATTTGGTTTATTAATCAAAATATTAATCGTTTTCGCTTATTCAGTTGAGTTTTGATTCAGAACCGGAATTTAAAAGTTTTTCCATTTTGAACTCGTTCTGTATTCATTAATATTTTTTGTATTTGTATTGTTTTTCTCATTACAAAAATAACAAACATTAAATAAAACATAAAAAATCTTAAATAAGTTTTGAAGTAATCTGAACTTAAATAAAGTGTAAATAAAGGGTGTCCCAACAAGAACGCAATTTTTAAATTTGGCGCCGTTCGAAGTGTCATTGTTTGACATTTGAACAATTGTTATTGTTTGCTAGTATAAGGTACGAGGTTAGTAAAAATGGAGCGCTACACGAATGAACAACGTATTCTCATTGTGAAATTGTTTTACCAAAATGGTGAAAGTTTTGCGGCTACAGTTCGCAATTGCGATCAATTTGGGGTCACCATAATGCTCCAAAAGAGTCAACTGTAAAGAGATTAATGGATAAATTTGCCGAAACTGGGTCTGTTAGTGATGTAAAGACAACAACGCGCCTTCGACCAGGTCGATCGACCGAAAATGTCGCAGCTGTACGTGATGATGTCGCTCAAACTCCATCCACCTCGATTCGACACCGAGCTCAGCAAATTGGTGTCTTCAAATCCACTATGCAGCGAATTTTGACGAAAGATTTGCATCTTCATGCATACAAAGTTCAATTGACTCAGGAACTGAAGCCAGCTGACCATAGACAGCGAAGGGAGTTCGTTAATTGGGTATTGGAGAGACAACATGAAAATGTTCATTTTGCCGCTTAAATCATCTTCAGTGACGAGGCCCATTTCCATCTTGATGGCTTCGTCAATAGGCAGAATTGTCGCATTTGGGGTGAGGAAAATCCTTGAGTGATTCACGAGCGGCAAATGCATCCTCAACGTGTCACTGTGTAGAATTGAAGAAATGAATGTGGAGGACATGTGGTTCCAACAAGACGACGCCACATGTCATACAGCCAGAGAAACAATTCAATTGCTCCATCAGTCATTTCCCGGTCGTGTTATTTCGCGTTTTGGAGATCAGAATTGGCCGCCTAGATCGTGCGATTTAACACCATTAGATTTTTTTCTTTGGGGTTTTTTGAAGTCGATGGTTTACGCGAATAAGCCGACGACGACTCAAGTCTTAAAAGAGGAAATTGGACGCTGCATTAATGCAATACCGCAGCATTTATGCAAAACGGTCATTGAAAATTTCATTAAAAGATCGCGTGTATGCCAGCAAAGCCGCGGCGGCCATCTGCACGATATATTGTCCCATACATAACCTCATTCTGTCTACTTTACGATATAATAACGTTTCACGATTTTTTTTTAAATATCTGTGTTTTATTTAAAATTTAAAAATTGCGCTCTTGTTGGGACACCCTTTATTTTGGGTACATCAATAAAAAGTCAAACGTACATTAAAATTACACTATTTGAAAGTAGCTCTGCTGTAAGAGATAGAATTATTATTTTTCCGGTATGTTACCATATAGGTGGGCTATTTTGGTCAATCTATTTTTTCCAATTTTTTCCGTCATCCATTTTAGGACCCACCTGAAAACACCACTAGCTTTAACTTTTACTTTTGTCACATTAACATTATGGTTTGAATATTATTTTTGTAAAGATAAAACTCTTGCTTTGTCATTTTAAAAGTTGTTAAATTATACATTGATTGATTATATATTCAACGCTACCTGCTGTAATAAACTTTTGAACTTGAAATTTGAATATTTTTTAAACATTTTTTTCATCGGTTGAGTTGTTCAGCCCATTTTATTACTAAATTTATTTTACTAACGACTTAAATTAAATTGTTTAATTTAGTTTAGAACATTTTAAAGTATATATTTTGGTAAAAACAAACTAGTGCTAGCACTACGAGAAATTCTTTTTGCGGCTTTTGCATGTTCAGTTTTTCATTTTTTGAGCAACTTTTCGGGCATTTTAACTATTCCATAAGGATGCAAATGGTATAACAAAAATTCCAGCGTATGCATTTGTTCCGGAGAAACATAATGAAAGGATATCGTATTATTAGAGCAGCAATCCGAATTAATCTATGTATTTTACCATAGTATTATACCAAAATTTATATTTTAGTATTTTTTCCAAACAAAAAATTTTATTAATACTACTACTCACAATATTGTTATTATAGAAGTTCATATTCCAGTACCACTTTTCTGTGAGTTTAGGTAATATATGATGCACTGGAGATAAGGGGAAAAAGCGTCCAAGACCATGTGAGTCTCTTGAATTGCCCGCAAATACTTGCACATTCTCCAAACATCTTGCTATGTTGATGTCCTCAATGCTATCAGACGCTTGCCGGCATAGCAAAGGTTGTGGTATCGCTTCGGTGACGAAACGTCGCACAGCTTCTTTACTCAGTACATATCCAGCACCACCCGACATATAACTCTATGTAAAAAAACTAGTTAAGATAGCTAATATGCCAAGCATTTGCTTGAAAAATGTTGAAAGAGTTTTGAAATTATTCTTTTACCTTTTTGTATCGAGGCTTAAGTTTGCAACCAAAAAAAACTGGAGTTTCCGGTGAGTAAGGATACAGCATAGAGCGTAAGTTTTCTACAACTATGTATCTGAAAAATTTCACAGTTAGTTTGAGCTTGTAGAATTAATGTCACTAAAGTTGCAAGAAGTTTGTGAATGAAGTAGAATACGCATACAACCAATTGTGGATCCATGCGGCAAAGTTAATAATCATCGGTTCTCAACCTTTTTTTTTTAATTGTACACCCTTTGGCAATCAAAATTTCAAATTGCAGGGTATAAAAGTGTAATATGATGCTACAATTATTATTTATACTTAGAAGACTAATATCATATATATGATATAACTTTAAGTCAAAGTTAAGTGAGAAGATTAACGCTTCACAAATAAAACTATATGCCGACAGAACTTTTTATAACAGATGCAAAATCTATGCCGACGATAAGCAGTCACAGCTTAAGTTTAATTTCATAGATCCGCGAAATCTTGCTTCAAAGTTTTCAATCGACATAAAAGTTATATGAAAGGGTCGTTGGTTATGGTGTTATAAGTTTGGCTAGAGTCATGCTAGAAGCTCTAAATTGTGTTTGTTGTGTTATATGCGTGGAATACAGGTACATCAAAAAATCAGTTCTGTTTTAAGTCGACTTAAGTAATTGTTGCTTATCGATACAGAAATATGTTTTGCATGCTATAAAAAATTCTTGTTTCCCAATATTCGAATTCAAAAGCAAAACCTTACCTATCTAAGGTTAAAAATGTAACTCCAAACTGCTGTTCGTAATCGCCAGAGAGTGATGACCTTTGATATGGATGTGATGATTTTGTAGCGGCCAAAAATAATTGGGTTGTATTATTGGTATTGATACTGTTATCTCAGTTATTAAAATAACCAAGTCATGTTTAAATTCGAGTGGCTGAATGAGTCACAGTCATGAATAGTGTCTTTTTGACATCAGTGTTGGGGGTTCTGTGGCATGTTATTAAGGGAACCTTTCAAAGTGGTCTTTCTTGAATTCCGAAGGGGCGTTGGTCGACGCTTCATATTTGTCCCAAGCTTTGGAGCACCGTTGAATTAAGCCTTCGCGGCAGGGGTCAACGTTAAAAACATAGTGGCTTTCTGTTCGTAATCGCCTCTTTCATAATTAATCGATGTCAGATAACGAGTTGCTTAACCCTAGAAATGTGTTCGTAGCACTTTGTGCCGAAAGCCTAATTCAAGCACAAATTAATTGAATGCTTTGTTCTGACACACCAAAAAAGCCTTCAAAATTTTATTTTTTCACTACACGAATGACAATATTTATTATTTATTTTATTTTATTGTATAAAATAAGAATTGAATTAAAATACTGAAAAATTGCAGTTTGCATGAATTGCAAGAAATTTTTGTAAACGTGAGTTAAAAAAACACCTTTTTAATTGCGGTTTTAAATCTTGCCACTTTTACTTATGATATGCACCAACCTTATTGCGTGCTTTTAAATCAAGATAATAGACAGATTGTGGTGTTTATATACTTCAGATATTTACGTGAGAAATATGAATACTAGATTTAAATGTAGTTAAATTTGCATTTTTCTTAACTCTGGATAAACAGTCACATTTCCAATACATTATAACCAATGTTAGTCGATTCGACTAACACGCTCCAAAACTCGTTTTAGAGGAGCTGTAAGTACATAAAGCTATAGAAATTGCTTAAGTATAATCTACTAGAAACAAAAAAACATTAATATTGGTCTTTGTTTTTTTTTTTTGTAAATTTTTTTATAAGCTACCTTTTTACCAGTTTGAAATATACCACATAAGATTATTGAAAAAAAAAATACAAACATAAAAAACTTAAAAGGCTCTTCTATTATTATACGAATAAAGCATTATTTATTATTATTAAAATAAAAAAGTTTAAATCAAATGTTTAGCACAAGAGACACAATTCGCTGCACCACTATAAAAAACTTATAACCTAAACACTATATTCCTACAACAAAGGAATTAACTTCGACTGAACCAAATTTAAAATGCCCCACATCCGTATTTTAGTATATACGAAGTTGTCAATATTGTATAATTTTGATAACGCCACTTATAAAAAGTCCATAAGAAGCATGGTTTTTATCCAAATATATAAAATTTTAAACTCAGAGCTCATCCTAATTATCAAAGCTTATGTGTAAAATATCAAGTTTAAACCATATTTTTTTTAATTTATAGTGACGCCACTTTGTGTGTGAGGTTTGCGTGGTTTTCATCCAATTTTGACAAATTTCAAATATGTGGTGAATATTTCACTCCAAAGCTAATGTGCAAAATTCCAAGTTCATATATTTATTTTTTTGGCATTTTAAGAGATACCGTTTTGATAAAGTAACTTCTTATGGGAGGTAGGGGCGTGGTGTTCATCCGATTTTGCTCATTCCCGAATTTTATATTCATTTTTTGATTTTTAATTCTTCTATTTCATTATGATAGCTTAAAAACTGTGGCTGTAATCGTGTCGACAGAGAGACAGATGTATAGACGGACACACGGACATGGCTTAATCGACTCAGAAGGTGATACATATAAAAATAATATCTCCTTATAAGCATTACGAACAGAGTGACAAAGTTAACATACACCTTACGCAATACGCGTGGGGGTATAAAAAGCTACGTTAAAGCCAATGTTAGTCGCTTCGACTAACACTACATTAATAAAAAGATTCACCCCATCCAATTAAAAAGGCAAATACATCCGAACGCAACGAGAGCAGTTTAACAACTAACGTGGTTACTACGATATGGATAGAGAACACGATCAGATGAGAGAAAAAAGGCTGTAAGCAAAAAATTGAGCAGTGTTATCCAGGGTTAATTGATGGGTGGTAAAAGGGGGCTTGGCAACATATTTTCTAAACTATCTCGTACTCAAAAAAAATCTACAATCGGCTTAGTAGTAAATTTTAATAATTTCTGAAAAAATTGCGCGTATATATAGTTCGAAAAAGCCCATTTTTGATCCATTTGCCGACAGTAATCATGCAAATTATATTACAAAATTTAAGCCTAATATAACCAACAGCGTCTTAGATATAGCATTTTTAATGATTTGTAAAAATAAAAATTTTTTGGTAAAAGGAGGGCGATAAAATGCTTGCCAGCTGGTGAAAGGTGCATATGAGAGGGTGGGCCCTCTACAACAATTTTTTGTTTTTTTTAACCTTATAAAAACAAAAATTTTAAAAAATAATTTGGTTAAAAATTTTGGTTTCGTGAAACGGTTAAGTGAATTAACGTCCCAAAATGAAAATGAAATAAGGCCCAAAATATTTTTAGCGGAAAAGTTATATAACGCCCAAAAATAGATATGAATTAAAACACGCAAAAATCGAAAATGAATAATATCCAAAATATCTGTAAAGGAAATGATTCTCAATATTTTTGGTTTTATATCATAATGAAATAACGCTCACATTTGTATGGAAAATTATTGGGCGTTATTAAATTTTTTTTCTTTTGGGTTTTGTTATGAAGAATTAAGTAAAGCCCAAAGCTTAACAAGATAGCTCAAAAAAAAAAGTTAAATGAACACTTAAAATTGATTCTTAATCAGGGTTGCCAATTAATTTTTTAGTTTTCCCAGCAGTGGCTCTCAAATTTCCCGATTTTTCATCAATTTCCCCACAAAGAAAAAAATTTGAATGAATTTATCTATAAATTTTTTTTAATGAACGTAACAATAAATAATGCAAAAATTTCTTAAATATAAGTGGTTTTCGCGCCGGACTTGTTGGTTTGTTAGTTGTTTACTTGTTATTTTTTTTTACTGCATATCATGCACTTGTGTGATAAGAAAAAGATGAAATTTTTGATTTTTAAAAATTGTGGGGTGTTGGGAGGCACTACTATATAACAGGTTGTAACTAAAAATCTGCAATGAGTCTATTCTTATCAGAAATTCAAAATATATTATTAATATATACTGATCAATAATTTCTAGTTAAACTTTAATGCTATTAGTATATTTTAATTAATGAATTTTAATAAATAGATCTTTGTCGTCCAAGTTTTGTTCGTATTTGTTAGAGAGCACATTGTACGCCTTTTATCGACTGCCTTAAGGCATTTTTGGATACGTGGTGTCAACTGCTTCACTTTTTTGACCTTTCAATTATTCTTCTAGACCTAACATTTAAGTTCTACAAAAAAATCTTCAATTGGTAGGCATTGTTGAAGGTTAGTGGGGTTCCTTTCTTTAGGCCCAAAATGATATTTTTGCTGATCAAGAACTTCAATGTCGTCTTTGCATAATGCGAAGAGACTTTGTCCGGCCAAAATACATAATCATCATCCTAATAATATTTATCAATAAATGGAAGCTAAATTTTGTATAAACAATCATTTTGATGCATCACTTCATTTATTGCCAGACCAATTGGGTTGAAGTAACACTCCAAAATTACTTTGTCAGGGACAGCAATGTAACATAAAGCATAACTTCTTGATCAATCTTTTTCTTGAATTTATATTTTACATCAGGAGAGCTTGAACATCAATCATTTGTGTAAAATATATCGTTTCCTGGCATTTGAGGAGCACTTAATGTGAAACAACTCTCGTCATACAAAATGAACCATTTCTTGTAATTTTCCTTTGTAATTTTTGACCATCCACCGACATTGAAATTTTATTAATTGAATTTGCTCTACAGTGTACTCTGAAGACTGCTGCTTCTTTCTTACTTCAAGATCAAGTTATTTTAATGTGTTGCAAATATAGCTATGACTGCGAATACTTGGATTTTAGTGCGGCTTCAGTTTGATTTATGCCATCTTTGTTGTTGAAAGCGGTCTTAAGCTTTTGAATGGATTTTTAGTCATAACAAGCTGAAACCCGGCGCATTGCTGCCACTCTCCCTTGTCAAACGTCCATAAAATGTTATCAGTTAAACAGCATGTCTAAATTGAGGTAGAATACTGAATTCCGAGACTGTGCGACCTATATCCACAAAGCTATTCGATATAACAAATTTGGGTTGTATAGGAAGTGCCACGCCCTCTTGATCACCGCTCATAGAATATAATCAATTAAACTGCATGTGTACATGGAGGTTGAATACCGAATTCCAAAACTGTGCGACATAAAACTCCAAAACTATTCGATAGCACAAATTTGGGTTGTATGGAAGGTGCCACTGCCCTTTTCCTTACGTCCATAAAATTTTACCAATGAAACTGAATTTACACATGAATTGAGATCGAATACTGAATTCCGAGGCTGAGTTACCTATAACTCCAAAGCTATTCGATATGGCAAATTTGGGTTAAATTAGAGGTGTCACGCCCCTCTTGCCAATGAACATAAAATTGAATCAATGAAACTGCATGTGTACATTGAGGTCGAATACTGAATTCCGGCGTTGTGCGACCTATAACTAAAAAGCTATTTGATAGCACAAAGTTGGGATGTATGGGAAGTGCCACTCCCCTTTGCCCTACGCTCATAAAATGTAGAGGAATGAAAGTGCATGCATAAATGTAGGTCGAATACCGAATTCTTACGCTGTCAACCTATAACTTCAAAGCTATTCGATATCACAAATTTGGGTTGTATGGGAGGTACCCCTCCCCCTTGTCCACTCCCATAAAATTTCATCACTGAAACGGTACGTCTATTTCTATACCGAATTTCTATGCTGTGCGACCCATAACTCTAAAGCTATTCGATAACAACAATTTTTTATATATGTGTGGGAGGTAAAAGAGGGCGTGGCATTTCCTCTTAAACCATCTCGTACTCAAAGCAAAGCGTACTTACAAAATTTGAGCTCAAAAGGACCAATAGTTTCGAAGTATTTTGATATTTTCTTAAAAGTAAGCGTAGATGAAGTGTGACCACGCCCATTTTTATCAAAGTTAATGATAGTTATCATACGAACTTATTTACCAAATTTTAATTTAATACAACCAAAACCGTCTTAAATACAGCATTTTTATTGATTTGTGGGCGACAAAAGGGGGTGTGGCATTATATTTTTCCTAAGCCAGTAGAAGAAAGTATCCAATTTGGTTTAGTCGTTTTCAAGTTTTAAGCATCCGAACAAATTACTATTCATTTTTATATATACAGATATTGATTGATTTGTAGGCGGTAAAAGTGGGCTTGAAAACATTTATGTATCGTGACTGCCTCTTGGAGCACCTACACAGCAAGTTACACTATAAAAATGTGAAGAACTCCGGAATATCCATTATTTCGAAAAAGTGGGCGTATATATATTGGGACCACGCACATTTTTTGTACAGTTACTGACCATCTGAACAAAATTACTGAATCTTAGTTTTTTACGATCGAAACCGTCTGATATATATCCTTTATTTAGTTTGTGGTCGATAGTGCAAATTTGGCTAGTATGGGAGGTACCACGCCCCCCAAATTTCAGCTCAATTAAGGTTAAGCCTGTCGTACTTTACTTCACTCGACGCTAACTCCCCGAAAAGTAAGTTTAACTAGAGTGGGACAGGCCTATTTTTAGTGCACTTGCCGAGAGTAACCATATGAACTGAATTACAACATTTTTGTCTAAAACGACCCAAACCGTTGAAATAAAACGTTTTCATTGGTTTGTAGGAGGTAAAAGGGGGGCGTGGAAACCAATTTTTAGTTCAGTTGCTGACAGTAACCGTACAAACTAAGCCAACATTTTAGCTCAATCGACCCAGTAGTCAATTTTAATGATTTCTCAAAAAGTGGGTGTGGCTATAGAGCGATGACGCCATTTTTTAGTACAGTTACCGAAAGTAACCATACAAACTTAGGTATCACATGTGGAAACCAACTTTTCGTACAGTTACTGTCAGTAACTACACAAACCAAAGTACCAAATTTACATATAGTGACCGCCTCTTAGATCACCTACAAAGCAAGTTTCACTGTAAAAATGTGTAAAACTCCGGAATTGCCATGATTTCGAAAAAGTGGGGGTATTTAGTTACGACCACGCCCATTTTTCGTACAGTTACCGACAGTAACCATCTGAACAAAATTACCAAATCTTAGTTTTTTACGATTGAAACCGTCTGATATATATCCTTTTTTTGGTTTGTGATCGATAGCGTAAATTTGGCTTGTATGGGAGGTTACACGCCCCCTCGTCCAATAGTTACCAAACCTCACAGGAACACTTTCAAGATGTGGCTTCAGTTTCCCTGAAAATTTCATAAAGATCGGTTCAGCGGTTTTGGAGTCTATATGTGATATAGCCACATACCCACATACTACATACATCCATTTTTATAAATATAGATAACCGGTTTTCTTCTGGAACCGGAAAAAAAGATTTTCTTTATTTTAAATATTATAAAGTACTCTGGATATAGTACTCTGGATAGAATATATCGTCCTTTTTGACATGCCCTGAGCAATAAAATATTTACATGTGGATTTTTTTTCCCTTCTCTAAATGCTGCTGATGAAAACGTACAATACGCTTGCGGAGATGTTGCTGCTGTGAATTCATTTAAAGGACTAACGTCATATGATAAAAAGGTAGTGCAATAACTCATTTATTAACGCAATGCCTTCATATCAAAACAAAGTGTGATGAAACTTCAAGCAATTTAAATTAGTGCAGATTTTTAGTTATAACCCATTACGACACAAAATTAAATTTTTTTACAAAAAACTGCAGTTAAGAAGAATTTATCGTATTAATCTGATTCGGCCAATTGATTCGATACGACATAATTTGAAATGAAGCTCAACTATTGAATAGAATCAAATTATATTTAAATGAGCATCCCGTTTTTGTCTATTTTTTCAATTAAATGTTAAATAAACTACACAAAACAAACATTTTTTTATTTTGTAAATTGTTTTGTAATAAAAATAATATTTTAAAAGGATCTTATTATTATACCTCCTTTAAAACCAAGTGTTTTGTTTTCCTCTTGAGATATGCTGAAAGTTCAGGATGAATAAAATTAAGTAAACTATCTTGCCAATCCTTAAAAAAAAAATTAGTTTAAGCACATAAATACATTGAAGCTTTTGTTTGAAGAGCTGAAGCAAAAGCAATTGCCTCAGGGTCAGTCACCAATAAGAGGATAATTATAATTTAACCTTTTATGATAGAATTTTCATTCAGACTGTTGCATATTAGTACCAACTGAATAAATGACTTTTAAAATTTACTATTTGTTTTACTGATTGATTAAAATTTTCAAAAAATAGTAAAAATATCTTGCAAACTTCAGGAGCTTTATGCCTAAATTTGTCAAGTTTCACTTTTAATTCTCTCTTGTTTCTCTTTTCACAATACTCAACTTACGTGTCATCATCAGCTTTCAAGAACCAATCAGCATCGTCCATGTGGTACTTATAGATATACTTAAAGGCTTCTTTAACTTTTTCCCACAGACCGTTTCTGCCCTCAGGAACTGATAACCGTATTGTTCCAAGGACCGTATCCTCCGCTGAGCTCATAAAAAGAAGTTTATTGCAACGCTTTCCCCATGTTTCCTTCACGTTACGCGCTTTCCGCTCATGATTTTCAGAATATGTCATGATCCAACAAAGCACTCGCACTTCTTCATGCAATTTATCTGCTATTGTTGTATTCTCATTTGTATGAGTATTTTTACCAAAATGGTGATTTGTCTTTGTTTTCAATATCGATTCTGAAAGTCTGGATCTCGAGAGTCCCGAAAATAGTTCCGCCATAAAAAAGCCTAACATAATACCAACAATAAGCGTGATCAAAGAGAGTGCTATTCCACAAAAGGTTTTTTTCTTATTCAACGGAGTTGCCGTCTCCATTTGAGAGGTTAAATTAAATCAATGCTTTTGAGACTGTTTTATTCTTGCACTGTTACTCACTAGAGCTGAGGCTGATGTAATGCTATGTATGCGTTACGCTTGCATATTTTAAGAGTTCGTAGAAGTCAATGCATCTTGTCACATTTTTGTTATTTATCGAAATAAACTATGAATTAAATTAAAACCAACTTCATTTGCACAGTGTTCGAAAGCTTTCAATGAGAACACAACAAACTTCACTTCATTTGCGAAAGCTTTCTATTTGGAATTTTGAATATATAAAATGTCAAACATAATGAGACTGCATCGTATATTGAGCTATGCTTTTATGTAACACACTGTACAAGTTGACCGAAAGAGTAGAGCAGAGTTGGTCGTCAGTTGGCAGCAGTGTTGCCAGCTACTGCTGATCAAAATCCGCTAATAAGTTTTTAAAATTTTATTAACATAATTCAGCGATTCCATTTTAAACGTACCGGAAAGTTTTGGGTAAATTTTGCATGGAGATTCACTGAAGGAAAAACTTCATTTGGAGGTAAAAACTTTGGCGAGATTTTTTGTGGAGTTATGGTGTACACAAAATTCACAAAAATCGTCAAAAATCGAAACCACTTTTAATTTTTACAGTGTGCTCTTCGAACTTCTACTTCGAAATCAATTACCTCACTGCAAGGGATGAAACTTCAATATTCAACATTTCCCAAATTTTTTTTAATGTATAGATCGTTTAATAACTTTCCGTTTAACCTTTTCAACAGTTGTTCAAATTTAACATTCGGTTAATAAGTGTTTTAGATACGAATTTTCGTAAAAGTCAACATTTGACCTTTCTGCTATTTTTTGTCAATTTTGTGCACTATGTAACTCCGCCAAAAATTAAGCCAAACTATTTTCCTCCAAAAAAGTTTTTTGATTCCATCAGTGATGCTCTATGCCAAATTTGACCCAAATCGGATATGGTCATTCCGTAAGGCCGGTATGCTTAAAATGAAATTGCAGCATGTACAACAAAATATTAATATATAGTTTTCAATAATAGGTAAGGTAAAAAAATATCAACAACCATAAATTTCCAAAAAAAACAAAACATATCCGTTTACTATTTAAAAAAAAAAAAATTAACAGAAAAGCGCTCAATCATCACAAAAATAAATAATAGGGGTATTCACTTCAATGCTGAAATTTCAGAAATGGGAAATTTCCGATGAGTTGAAGTGAGCGACCGTTTGTAATGTTTGGTTTTTTTCACATGCATCTGTCAAACTTAAAATTGCCATCGCTTCATTTCGTTGGTGCGCTTGTTAGCTAGCAAAACAAATAATTTTGTTCATATTTTGTTTAAAACTTGTGCTTTCTGTCTTTTAATTAAAAATAATGCCAAAAAATAGTAGCAAGACTGAATTATATGAGTTTCTTTTGGAAAAGACCATACAAGAAGTAGTACTCCTAGAAGAAACTGGTTTGTTCAACTTAGGCCGGTGAAAACCTTAATTCATTAATTTTTTATTTTGACAATTCTGTAGATGAAATTGATGATGTTATGGATGAATTTTGCACTTCCTTCATCGCAATAGAGGCATATCGATATGCAATACCTTTTAACTTGGGATCCGTCGCTAAAAGCATGGACATTCTATGGAACGTTATACCCAATCTAGACGAGCAGCGATTTCGACAAATCGTGCGAATGAATTGGAATACATTCGACTATATTTGTCATATGATTGAGAATGATCCAGTGTTCCATGGCCAAAACTCTTGGAAGCAATTTCCAGTTGAAGTGCAGCTAGCCATTGTTTTGTTCCGACTTGGAAGTAGTCCTCCATTTGCAAAGTATCAAAACTTTTCGGTGTTGGCGATGGTGGGACTCTTGCTAAGATAACGAAGAGAGTATTTAAGGTTTTATGTAACAATGCGAAATTTTTTTTGAATTGGCCTGACTCTAATCGTAGAAAGGTGATTATAAGTCAAACTTACAATGAACTCCCATATTGCTTGGGTTATGTAGACGGAACAGAGATACGTTTAGCTGAAAAGCCTACTATAGACCCTGAGTCATATTATTCCCGTAAACAGCAGTATTCGTTAAAGATGCAGGCTGTTTGTGATCATGATATGAAAATCATGCATACTGTCATAGGATATCCAGGAAGCGTGCATGATAGCAGAATTTTTAAAAACTCCTCTTTGTTTACAAAGAAGACCCACTACTTTTCAGAAAATGAGTATATAGTCGGAGACAGCGCATATAAGCTTTCAACCACGGTGATAACTCCGTATAGATCTAACGGGAGCCAAGGCACCTTAAGTGAAAGAAATGAATTTAATTGTTCTCTAAGCAAATATCGCGTTAGAATCGAAGACTGTTTTGGGTTATTGAAAGAACGTTTTTGTAGCTTAAAAGAGTTAAAACTAGCTTTATAATCGATTCGCATGCCAATGGATTTTTGTGTGTTGTGTTTTACATAACATTATCAAAACGATTGGACAGGACGACTTCCCACAAGAAGAACTCATGTACGACAACTGCTTTGTAAGTGAAGATGATGCTAGAGATAACGAAGAAGAGGATCAAGATGCTGAAGTGAAGAGACGAGCTATTTTAGAAATGCTAAGGGATATTATTTAATTTCATTAATCCTTAAATAGTACACTAGTGAGAATTCTTATCTACATTACCAATTTTAATGACAAAATCCAAGTATTAATATTTTATTTATGAACAATGGAAAATAATGAAAAAATTTTAATAAAAGAACATTTTCTCAATAAACTAAGTTTTTCTTAGAAAATTAAACAAATTTGTACTAAATAACACGGCCATACACCACTTTCGAAACTTAAAGAATACTAAAGTCATCATTTAAAAGATTAAAGTTTCATCATCAGCACATAGCATGCAGTGAACTTCCTTACAAAAATAGCTATATGGTCTGCTACACAGAGAAAACAACAAAAGTGGCAGAAACGAGCTACTTTTAAAAACGTTTAACCCAGAAAATATCATTAATTTTATTTAAAATACTTACCTTTTAATTATGGCAGCAAATGCTCCAACTCAAACTCTTTCGTTACTTTATTGCGTTCGTAATTGTTTTAAAAACGTTTCGTTGTTTTAAAAATATTTCGTTTTACTTTTCTATTTAAAAATGTACGTTTTCATTTTGGTATGGCGTGAAATAATTTTAAAAATATGAATTTTACTAAACGTTTTTTTAAATGTGCGATTTTGATTTTTTGTTTTCTCAGTGTATGTGATTAACTCTATACGGAGTTGTTGTTGTTATTGCCTTCTTCAAACTTACTTGATCTAATAATCTCACAATTAAAATCATTTAAAAATATCTTTAGTTCGAAAACCATTTCAATTCTAAAATATTCTGTGGTGAAAATATTTTGAAAAAAAAATCATTGGGTGGTTTACAGTAGATTTAGTGATAAAAGTCTTAAAAATTTTTATTTTTTTAATTCATACATATAATTTAATAATTTTATTAATGACAAGATTTCACTTTAAAACAAATAAACAAAATGATTAAATCATATTCGGCACTTAAAATATGTGAATATATACAGTGCAGTGCAAAATATTTGAAGCTGTCGTCTCGTATACAGCTGTGTTAAAATAATAGTAGTGCTTTCATATTCCAAACATGTCTGAATATAACAGCATTACTATTATTTTCACACAGTTGTACATAAATGGTCATAATAATGTACATAATGGACATAAATTTAAGTCTTATTATATTTAAGTTCTAGTTCAAATTTTTTTAACTCCATTTCTTGCTGCATTTTAAGTTTTTGAATTTCAAATTCGTTGCGGTACTTTTCTTTTTCAAATCAAGCTGCTCACGCAGCAAGTTCAATTTATTTTGTTCAATGCTTTCTTGCAGATTTAGTCTACGCTCTTCTAACTTTTCCTGCAAGGCTAACTTAAGTTGGTCTACCTCGTTACGCTTCTCTTGGCTCTTAGCCAAAAAATCCAAAGCTGAATTGGTTTTTTTTTCAGTTGGTGTCAATTTCAATTTTTTTTTAATTTCTCTGTAGCCTGCTCTTCGACTATTTCCCGCTGAACGTCTGTGCTGTTTGAAATGCCTGCAATGCACTCTGAAACACTTTCCTGACTTTCAGGCTCACACTCCAAAATAACATCTTCAAATGATATATCAGCGTAGGAATCGTAGTTGTAGGGCAGCACAACGGATCTTCTTTGCCCGAAAATTTGCTCTAAAGCATTGTAATAGGGGCAAATTTTTGCAATATATTCTGGAAAAAGTTAATTATTGATTAAAAAACTAACAAAAAGATAAAAGTGTTTAATTCTTGCTTACCCTTTACACTGCTTTCTCTTCCTTCTTCAAGCAAACCAGCTCCAGTCCTACCTTTCCACTCTTCAGCATTAGTAAATGTTTTTCTCAGGTACCTCATTTTGTTTTTTATAAAATAAAATAAAATTTCTGAGCTGTTGGTTTCTGAAATTGGATAAATTATAGAAACTACCGATTATTGCAAAATATAAGTATAATATTTTTATAATAATAGTATAATAGTATAATATATAATAATTTTTATAGTTATAATGTCTCCATTTACAGCATTTTAACTTTATTTAAGATACAAAACGGTGCGTACAAATTATTTGCCCTTGTACGGAAAGTTGTTATTTTAAGCTTATTTACCGTAGTTGTTCTTAGTCAATATTTTGCAGAATTTAGGCAATTTTTCAATGCAGAACTTTGTATACCGAATTTAATACAAACAGACAACTGCACCGAACTTTAATAAATTCTTTAAATTACTGTCTTAATTGAACAATTTGTATTAAAAACTGCGCAGTTTTCCAGTCTGAAAACGCCATAAGGTTCATGGACATTATGTCCGTTTGCGAAGTAGACATAATGTCCATGGACTTCATAAGGCTCTCCTGAAAAATGCTAAATTTTGGGTTGTGGCAGTATTGCACGAAAGAGATATATATATCTGTGGCATTTTATAATAAAAAGTGGACTTAACACATATCTGAGTTATTGATGTAGCTCTGTTTTACGCATATAGTACTATAACCACACAACATCTGGAGCTGCTAGCAAGCCCGTAGTCATGTTATGGCCCAAAAACGAAATATATTTTTATATAATTTATATGGAGATTGAAAACTTTGAAGCACTTTGTCCGTTATGCCAATGCCCAAAGAATAAGATGGTTCGGACATCTAGTAAAAATGGACGACTCTGCAACTGTCTGGAACTATCAAAAGTTAAAGTGCATTGAACAAACAAACACGTACAGAATACTCGTAGCTGCAGTTTCAGTTGGACTAAGTTCAAGTTCAGACACAGCCACAACTACAGCCATTCTGTTCAGGCAGTTAATTCTTTGCAAGTCTAATCTGGGGTTGCAATAAATACTTGCCTCAAATCCTTCCGGGTTCGCCTTAATTTTATCTGCGATGCATGTCAGCAGACAAAGAGTCTCTTTGTCGGACCAACGGTGGTTGCTCTCTCGCTTGATTTTCTATAAGTAAATATTTTATAATTGTTAACTACTTTGTTATTTTTATAAATCCAAACACAAACTTACCTTCTTAGTTTGCTCCATTTCCAACATTGCTTCAGCTTTTAGGCGGGATTTGACAGAATGCTCTTCTTCTTATCAAAATTATCATATTCACAATGACTCACATTCATTAAACAGATTTGCTTATGGTTACTGAACACATCTTTTCGTCGCAAATTTCCGACGATTATTTTTCATCAACTCAATAGGTGATTAAATTTAAGCAAGCTTCGGAAAACCAAAACAACAACAATTGCACTGAAGTTTTCGTAATTTTCAGCATTTCGCAAATTTCAGCGTTGAAGTGAATACCCTTAATATTTAAGCTACGACTAAATTCAATAAACACTAAGTAAAAACTCTGTCGAAAATTCCGGATTTTTTATATTTTATCCCGCCAAATGACATCCCCCAATTTTCCGGGAAATCCGCTGATCTGGCAACAGTGGTTGGCAGTTGTCAGTAGCAGTAGTAACCTGTTATCGGAGTAAAAATCAATTATTCTATTCTTGAATCAAGCAAATAGGCTATCACAATTTTGTTAAAACTGAGCAAATTTAAAACACATGATAATTTCTTAAATTAGTTTTAATTTTTATAAATTGTTTAATTTAATTTAGTTTTAAATAAATACTTGACATTTGGTGGGCTAAACAATTTGACACAAATTAATGCGTGTGCACAAAGTATCGAACCCTACACCTTAAGCAGTATTATAACGCGATCGCGAACGAATATAAAAGACGCTTTACAACAAGAACAAAATATTCCGATCAGTAAAAACAATGGTATGAAGAAAGTTCGGTCGGCGCTGTTGGAGGAAGAGACGAAAATAACTTGAGTGAATTTGACAAATTATTAACATTAAAATTTTTTACGGACGAACAAAGTGGCCATAAGCTTAAAGTGGTTCGAAAATTCCGATGTTAATGCTGATGCATACGGGCTAAATGCGAAGCAAATATTTCTGCAGGCACATAAAAAATTACAAGAATATTTCACGAAAAGACAGTCACATGAAAGGAATGCAATTTAACGAAAGAAAACTCAGCTGCTTAGTTGAAACCGTCTCCGATATAACAATTGTAAAAGAAAGTGTTTTTAAAAACAACGTTTCAAAAAAGTTATAGGTAAATTTAAGGCGAATGTTGAAACCGACAGACTGAACACAAATCAGATCTTTCTTGAGGTTCCCAACAGTAGAAATAAGCACAGTACCTAACTAAGCCACGATTTTACAAAACAACTGTACTTTTACATCGGACGAGAGCGGTTATAAATGTTTTTCTTGGTCAGTACAAAAAGACGTTTACATACATTTTTATGTTTTTTCTCCAGCAGCAATACTGTTTGTATTGTACTCATTGATGGCCGTAGAGCTGGACATTTAAATAGACAAAAATATGCTTTACTTGACATATGTACCTAACAGGACTTTAAACCCAAAACTTTTATTATTATATTATATTTTTTATTCTCCGAGTAAAAATAAAACTTTTGTCAAAGCCGTTCAAAGTCTAAATTGTCATTATTGGTGTATTGTACTGTCTTTGAAATCCATAGGGTAGATCACGATCTTGCTGCATCGTTGCAAATGCGTTTTTGCAATGATCGATTTTTGTGAGCAACCTTTTTAATATTATGCTGTTTTAAATGCCTTACAACGTTCTTTTGTTTTTATTTCGAATTTCTTTCTCCATTCACTTTTGTTGTGCATGCAACAATGCATATAAATGATTTTTGTTTTTGTAAAAACAGCCATTTCTGCATTTGCAACGATGCAAGAAGATCGTTAATTACCCTCATGTTATATTAATCACCTCTATCATCACTGTCGAGCGTCGACCAAAGTGGCTGTCGACCTTTCTGTCAAGTGGCCTTGAGACACCGATTTTATCAAACAAGGTCGACTCGACAATGTTTGCAATAGATTAAATTTTCGGAAAAGCTTATTTTGTAGTATATTTATTAGGTAATCGATAGAGGTTCTATTAATACAACAATCACTTTCGGCACAATATTTTGAAAATCCAAAGAATTCAATACTTTTGTTATTATTAATATCGTGACATTTAAAACAAAACTTATATGATACGCAGAATTAGAAGTCATTATTTATATATAGCATTGATGGCAGTATAAGTGCTCGCGATACTCGACGACCTTTTTTCTGGTTTCTCCTGTTCGCTTAACATTTTTTTGGGCAATGGTTCGGGCATTTTTACTATTCCATAAGGTTGCAAATTGTAAATCAAAAAATCCAGCATATACATATCTGACGCGTTGAGGAAGTGAAAGGATATCGCATCATCAGAGCAGCAACCAGAGTTGGTCTGAGGATTCGATAAATTAATTTTTCTAAACAGCATGCACAAAATGTGCCTTAATATTTGTTAATACTACTCACAATGCTGTTATTATAGAAGTTATATGACCAGTACCATGATGTTAAGAATTTAGGTACGATATGACGCTCTGGAGGAAAAGGGAAAAATTTGCCAAGGCCATGTGAGTCTCTTGAATCGCCTGCAAGAACTTTGACATTCTCCAAACATATGCCCATTTCGACGTCCTCAAACATGCTAGGTTCCATCTTGCAAAGCATAGGCTGTGGTATCGCTTCGGTGACGAAGCGCCGCAGAGCTTCCTTACTCAGCACATATCCAGCACCACCTGACATATAGCCCTATACAAAAAACAAAGGTGGACGAGATGATATGTCAAGCACCTGAAAAGTTTAAAAGTTTTTCAATTCATATCTTACCTGTTTAACATACGGCTTAAACCTGCAACCAAAATATATTGGAGTTTCCGTTGAATAGGGATATAGCATAAAGCGTAGATTCTCTATAATCATGTAGCTGAAAATGTATCGAATGAGTTAGAATAAGTTTAAAAAACCTTTAATTACGCACTGTTACACTACGTTGAGTAGAAAATAATTACAAAGATCGTAATTTCATGAACTGGAATGCAGAATTATATTCAATAACTAATTTTAAAAAATAAACTATCTGAAATTAAAGGCTGGTAAAAGCTCTTTCAATCGGCAGATAGAAGATAGTGCTATTTTTAATGCACACTTTTAATATATATTTAATTTATTTTCATACAAAAAATTTCAAAATTTGAAAAAACTTCAGTACTGCTGTTTATTTTTTTTATTTGTTACAATATTCAATATTTAAGAAATAAACTGACTAAAATTATGTGCCGGAAAAAGCTCTTGTAATCTACATTAAAAATATTTATATAAAATTTTTGCAATCGGTTTAAAGATAACAATGTTTTTCCCGCATATTTTTGATATTTTTAAATATCAATTTCAAAGAAAAGCTTTCAAAATTCAAATAACTGCATGACTTCTGTTAGAACTTTTACTAAATCATTACTTTTATTACTTTAAACTTTGAAAAGGTTAGTTTTTGTAGTTGCTGATTTTTAATTTTATGTCAGAACGGAAAATTTAATATGACAGATCTAAAGTAGAGATCAAATAATCAAAAATAAATTGTATCTTTATGAAACTTACTATGAGCAGGTTTTTTTGAGTTAAGTTTACACACTATTACAGTGTGTATCATTTCTTTCATTGTCATTTTTTTTTCGTTAGAATATGGTTGTTTAATGTCTTAAGAATACGTTTACAAAACTTTAGAAAAAAATATTAAATAGAATAAAGTTATAACATATATTATATTCGTATGTCGCGTGATATTCAAGAACCTTTAAATATTTAATCGCGTTTTTCTCGAAACAAGGTTTTTCGAATCGGCTTCTAAGATATCTGGAGTTCTATTTGATCGATTACGATGAATCTTGATTCATTGTGATCTTTATAGACTCTGTTAATCACTAGACCTATAAAAAGCCAAAAAACTTTTATATTTTTTTGTATGGCTGAAAGTTTCGGGGTTTTTTGTAAATTTTTTTTCAATGCATGCCATTTTTTTATTTTTATTTTTTTTTTATTTGTGTTGGTTGAGTGCTGAACTACAACCCTTAACTCAAGAATGCACTTTGATTTTTTATTTTCAGACGCTTTGTAATTGCTGGAAACGAGAAGCTAATTGCAAAAATTTTTTAAACACTTCACTTCAATTCTAGTGTAAAAAATTAACAAAAACTATAAAGACAAAAAAAAATTTATTTCCTCATGAATAATTCTTCATTACGTTAAAAATTTGAATCATTAAAATTATTAATACTAGTTAAAAAAAAATAATAAAAAAGTTTTTTTTTAAGTTAAAAAAAAAAATAATAAAAAAGTTTTTTTTTAATAGCTACACAATGTAATAGTACCTTAAACCCCCTGAAGTCACTCTTTCTGCTTTTGTCTGAGGCATTTAAAGGAGCCAAACTTATTTTCAATATTCATATGTCAAATTAAGTTTTACAGTTCAGTAGCATTTAAGACATAAACATTTTTTAAAAATATTTTATTATGTAGTTTTAAGTAAGATTAATTTAAAAAGATCATTTAAAATTTTTTATTATTTAAAGTATACTGTATAGTTTTATAGTGTCTCAATTGTTATTATATGCTGCACTTAAGGAATCTTCTTCTTAACTTTTAGGATTATCAAGATTAACGTCGTCTTCAGCAGCTTTAGAGTGAGTTCGCCTTAATAGGGATGTTCACAGGATAAAATTTGAACCACTTCAGATGGAAATTGAAGATATTTCCATTTTTCAATCCTTTGTTTAAAATAATAGATGATATTTCAGACTCAACTTTTTTCTTAGCAGATATTACCTGTGAGCCATTTTTTGAATTTGTTTGCCAAATTTTTGCAAAAAGCACGTGTTTTTTCTTGTAAAATTTTCAAAAAAGTACTTGACACTTTTATGATATTAATTTTTGTTATAAAAAACTGTAAAGTGCAGCAAATTTTTTATTTTTTTCTCCGCTTCAAAAGCTAAAAATTTTTTAAGTAGAGGTTGCCTAATAAAACATTTATTTTCCTAAAAAATGCAAAAATATGCATCGTAATATTAAGAGCAAAGTTCAATAACAATATATTCAAAATATTAACGCTTACAATAATTTGACCGAACGTAACCAAAATCTGCATCCTTGGGTGCAACACAATAGGGCTAATTTCTAAAAACAGTGTAATGTTTTTAACATAAAATTTTACCAAAATAGCTAACTTTCTATTGATACTATTATCCATATTTTTTGCTCTGTTTAATATTTTTTTCAATAAAATCTTAACCTTAATCTCAAACTTTAGCCTTAATTTCACCAGTTAGCTCGAATGAATCTACTTTCAAAGCTCATGAGTGAACGGTAGTTGTATATGACAAGAACAAAGTTCACATTTCCACATTTTGATGAATTTTCTACTGGATCGTAAGCAAAAGGATTTTAAATGCGCATTTGTATTTTTTGACTTTTGGCCAGCAAATCGGCAAAATGTCCTATTGTGCATTGTATCTTTTCATTATATAAAAAAAATTTTAAATTTATAATTTTAAATGCCTTGTGAAGTAATAGAATTTCTTTACTAATACTTTAACAAGCTGTTTCTCTCTGATATATATCTTGTTTCTCTTTCAACAACTCTAAACTTACGTATCGTCATCGGCTTTCAAAAACCAATCAGCATCGTCCATGTAATGCTTGTAGATATACTTGAAAGCCTGTTTTGTCTTCATCCAAGTATTGTGTTTGCCCTCACCGATCGGCAAGGGTATATTATCAAGGTCCGTGTCATTTTCTGAGCTCATAATAAGGAATTTGTTGCAACGCTTTCCCCATGTCTTCTTTACGTGGCGCGCGTTTGACTCATAATATTTTGGATATGTCATGATCCAACAGAGCACACGCACTTCGACATATAACTTGTCTGCTACAGTTGTATTCTCATAGATACGTGTATTTTTATCAAATTCAGATACTTTAAAAATTAATTTCTCTTGGTGCTTCTTCTCCAGAAAAATCCATTCTGGAAGTCTAGGTCTATAAAGTCCCGAAAATAATTCCGCCATACAAAATCCAAACACAATACCGACAACAAGCGCTACATGCAAAGAGGATTTTCTCAAATGAGACACTTTTTTATTTATCTGCTGAGTTGTAATCACCATTTGAAGTGGTTCAATAAAATCAATTCTTTTTTCAGTTAGTTTATTTTTGTACTAGAGCTAAAACTAAACTGATATTTTGTGGCATAACTTTATTTGTTCAAAGTTCAAAAGCTTTTACTTAGAACACAACAAACTTTGCGAAAGCTGAATATTTGAAAACAGAGTAAATAAAAAAGAACGATCAAACTTGAATGGTCTCAATTTGTATTCCTTACGAAGCATGAATCGATCGAATGCTATGCGAACGAAGGTGTAAGAAAATGAAAATTTGTGTCTCTAACGAAGCTGCTCGCCAGCCTTCGTCATACAGTGTAACGAGGTCTATGAGATGGGTGACAAATATAGAAGGAATCATCATAGGTACATGAAATGTGGTATGTGTTATAATTTCATGAATATAAAACGCAACACAAATTTTAATCAAGATCGACGCCAAATTTTAATCAAGAATGAAGAATAAAATTCAATATAGAAAGTTGTAGTAAGTATGAGAAACTAATTTTTTATTTACTAGATTCAGATAATTGCCGTAGGAAAATTACATACAGATCTGTGAGGACGTTGGCTCTTCTCCCATACAAATTTATGAGAAAATAAGCAAAGAAATTAACTGATTTTTTTATTTTCTCCATGCATAGAGGTCTATCAAGATCATCCACGCTATTCGTTTATCTCCCATACAAAATGAAAAGTAAAAGTGGTACATGTCGGGTTGTAAAATTTATAATAAAGGAAACTAACTTATTTATTTTTCACTTGTTTTGCTTTATTATCATATAATTAGTATATTCAGATTGGTCACGCCCTTCGCCCGCCTCCCACACAATATTCAGTGAAGTTTATTTATTCAAAAATATTTTTATTTTAATACATAGGTTTGTTTAAATTTTGCATAAATCTTAAAAATGAAAGAAATGACATAGAAAAGATTTTTGACTGCCATTAGCGTAATTCGAAGATGCACAAAACCAGAGAAATTGAGATCAGAAATTAAATCCATTGTGTCATCATATTTGTCATCTTCATTTAAAATTAAGTTGTGGATTTCATTATCATAGTTATTTTTTTCCCATATCTCTCTGAAAAGATATAGAAGGATCTTATGAAAGCAATAACCCATTGCTTAACCCATTGGGTACGATTTAACTTATTTTTCTAAGCTGCGACTAGCTTCTAAAGCAATACAATTAATATTTAACATACAGTATTTTTTAAGAAGTCATGCATGGAGGGGCAAATTATAACCAATTCTAGTTAATGTTGAAGTAAGATCCCTAATAAACCACGAGACGAACCACGATCAAATAGCAAAATGAAGATGACACTCAAAGAAATATTTGTTCATAGTGACCAATTCCTAGGTTTATTTAATACATTTTTTGTCAATATACAGTCAACAAAAGCATTTGTCAATTAGATTTAGGGCAGCTTTCTCAATGTCCGTTTAAGCAGTAATCAGAACTTTAACCAGCAGTTAGCTAAGAAGGTCTTTCTGAATGTTCGGTTAAGGCTTAGCTGTCAGTTAAGTGCTGATTAAGTTTACGACAAGTTGTGGTTTGGGTTAGCTGCTAATCGAAGGAACAGCTGAACCAGCAATTGGTGAAATCAAAATTATTTTTTTTTTGCTATCATATGGTTAGCTAACTCCTGATTAAGAGTTTTACTAATTGTCAAAAATTTATTTTGTTTATTTGATAAATGGATGTCTTAATTTGATATTAGAATTTATCACGAACATCGAGTTTTAATTGTTCATTTGATAAAACTATCTCTCAATATTAATACAGAGTATTTCAACATTAAAAATAATTTGTTAAATTTTTTATTCTGTTGAAAACATGTTTTGTGTCAATAATACTCGAATTTTTTGTTGTTCTGATTAAAAGATTTTATTACATTATGTATATAATAAGCATACTTATAAATATAATTATTGAACTCACAAACGTTGGTATTATCCATGCTTTTCGTTATTAGCGCTGCTTGCATTAATTCAAACAAATAAATAACTAAAACTACTGCCGAATTTATTGAAAAAGAAACCTAATTTGTAGTCACCGCTAATGATAAATGGATTTAGAAACTCACGTTAAAATTGGTACACTTGAAAACAAGAAAAATTTATTTCAAGATCTCATTTACACACTTAGCTTCCACTTAAAAAATTGCACTGTATTTTTTAGCTTTCCTGAATTTTATCTTCTTAACTTTATTTTGTACTTGATTTAAAAAGGCAAATGACGCCACTGAAATACCAAGCATTTCTATCTATTGTCATTACTAAAGGTTTTTGAAGTTGATAATCCATTTTATCATCACGAAATTGAAATTTTGCCCACTTGACTCAATCGATTATCAATAACATTAATTATTTCTTTAGTATAACAAATCTGTTTATCAAGCCCATAAAGTAGTTTGTTAATATTGACGAGTTTGTCAGCGTAAATAAGTTTATATCAAGTTAATAAACGTATATTTTAAGCTAATAAAACAATGCATTAAATTTGTTGATGTTTTTAATCAAATGGATAAAGTTTCCTTTGAATTCATAAAAAAATAAAGCATTTGTGATAAAATTTAATGGATTGAACAATTTCGTTTTGTTAGGTATCAACAAAAGTTATGTATCAATTTCACCAAGAATATTTCTTTGAGTGTAATAAACTAAAAAAAAATGAAAATTTTTAGGACATTGTTTTATGCATTTTTTACGTAATCAAAATTTAAAGTCTCTTTGTATTATAGTCTTTGCTCTAAAGTTTTAAATTGAAACCATTTTGTTTTAAACGTGGAATGTCACCTTGTCGTATATTTTTGGTACGCAATTGGTGTTTATTTTCGTCAACACATTCTTTAGAAAAGTGGTTATAAAATTCTCATTTGAAAGTAGTCTAAGACCGAATTTATGTCTGGGAATGTGTTACGAAAAACATATTTCAACACATATTTAAAAATAAAATAAAAACAAAATGTCCTTTTTTAATTGCGCTTGAAACTTTATGATTTTTTTTTCAAAAAAAAAATTTGCACATTTTCCTGAAAACATGCTCCAGGAAACATGTTCATAAAATCCTAATTTTTGAGTATGTGCTCTTTAATTGTGCATACAAATTTATCTCTTTTGGATTTCTAGTACCGTTTTTGTGGTCTATGAAAATTTTTTATCTATATGTTTTTTAGCAAGAATTGTGAAATATATTTAATATAACTAATATATACAAAAATTTCTGCGATTTTAGAAAATCTTCAGACCAAACCTATAAAAACTGAAACTTCGAACTTTATTTAAGATCATAGCTACCATAATTGAGAAGATATCGAATAATACATTTAGATTCACATAATTAAGACTCCTAACTTGCATACTTACTTTTACAAACTTTTTTCCACCTCGCTACACTGTGACATGCCTACTGAGGACCTTACACGGTCAATTATTCAACAACAAGATTGTGTACGTATGGATTGATGACGATTAGTGACACGGACGATTTTATCGCATATATTGCATTAGAAAGTTGCATTAAAAGTAGTAATAATAAAAGGAAACGAGTCATTAGACCTCTGCCAAAAAGTGTTTGTAAATTTCTTTGCAGCTAATAATTATCGTACGATGAAAGCAAATTAAAACACAAAACAATCCGCTTGGCCATCATTGCAAAATATCAAAAATACTAGATTTTGGTCAATCAAGCCATCAACGAGTCTGTGCAATGCATACAAGCAAATAACTACTAACATATTTAAATGATTGATGTACAAATGATTGACCGCGCAATGTTCGTATTAAGCGAGGTACAAATAAGCGATCATGAATGACGCTCATGCTCAAGTTCTCTATTTTTAAGTGGGGTACACATTGGCCGCATTCTAGCCGAAAAAGTGCTCAAGTAGCGAAGTAGCATAAAATATTTTCGCTATATAAATTGTGACATCTCAAGGAACATGTTCTGTGAGAGCATACCATTCAGCCCGAAAGTTGTGGAACAGTTCTTGAGCACTTTTTCGGCTAGAATGCGGCCATTATCTCTCATGAATGTCGCATAAATCGCTCCAACAGCGATATTTTATACTATTGGAGCGGCTGTTACGCTCAGTGTTGCCAGATTTTGGGAGAGATCATTCCCTTTTTGTTCTTAATTTCAGTAAGTTTTTCCTGTTTTTCCCTTAAAATTTTCCCGTTTTTTCACCTTTTCTAAAGTTCAATGTTTTATTTTAAATAAAAACCGAAACAATACAAACCTTACTAATAGAATTAGAAATAAACCTTAAAAAATTTATTATTTAACATTTATTACTTGTACATATTACTTGAGCCTTACTGCAAGCGCTTTCTTTTGATTTTTAATCCTATACAGTTTCAATTTTTCATAAGTATTTTGGTGTAAAATAACATTTACGGTACAGTTGCCTAACGGCTGTCTTATATTAGTTTTATTCAAATTTATGGCAACAAAAACTCTTTTAGGGCATGCATAGCTATGCGGAAGAGAAAAATGAACGATAAAAATTTTTTTAATATTTGGGAACATTGCACATGCATCTGCAAATTTCATATTAAACCCTAAAATTACACACTCTGAACTACTCTTTTTTACCTTTTTGCATAACAGAAACCGAAATATATTCTTGAAATGCAATATTGCAAGGATTTTTCTTAGACTTTTCCATAAATAAGATTACAAATTTTTAAGTTAATTTTCAAAGTCTCAAATAAACAGACTTTTTTAGCTAAATATCATGTTGGTATTTTTTTTTTTCTGAAAGCCTTACATTTGCTCTTTAAAATACCGTTTAAGATTTGAAAATTGTTTGTTTAGAAATAAATTTAAAATGTTTTTTGTTAAATGACGGTTTGACCGTTTCTCAGTACTTTGAGCTATTAAAATAGATTTTTTACCAAATATACTTTAATAAAATTTAATTTGCTCTCTACCATTCACTTAAAATTCAGATTACTGCTTTAAGAACGATTTTTACAGAGAAGAAACCTGCGGGGTAAATATTTACCCCGGTTTGTAGTATACAGGTAATAAAAATGAGTTCTAAGCTAAAAACTTGATTGAAAATTTGCACATCTTGTGTAAGTAAATTTAATAAATCAATATTTCTTAATGACATATATTCTAAGTCGATTTATAAAGAGTGTTTTTTATAGAGTGATACAACCTTGAGTTGGCATTATTGCTTTATTTCACTACCTATTTAACAGCATTTGTTAAGTTTGCTTTGACATTTTATTATGAATCGACTTACACCGGAGCAACGCGTGCACATTGTGGAAATTTGTAATCAAAATAATGGTTCTGTTCGTCAAACTTATCGTGCACTTCGTCCATTTTACGGCGTACATAATCGTCCTTTAGAGCTGCTAATTCGAAGAACAATAGATCGTTTTCGGACCACATTTACTGTTACTGATAATGTGCATCCCGTGACATGCCGAACAGTGCGCACTGAAGAATCTGTAGCCGCTGTACAGGAAACCATTGAATATGATCATAATCAATCAATTCATCGCCGTTCTCAGCAACTGGGATTGTGTAAAAGTGGAAGCACTTTATGGAAGATTTTACGAAAAGATCTTGGCTTAAAACCTTTCAAAATTCAACTAATACAGGAATTTAAGCCAAACGACCATCGTATGCGCCACCAATTCAGCGAATGGGCTGAAGCACAAATTGATATTGATTTTGAATTTCCATGGAAAATTTTATTTTCCGATGAAGCCCATTTTTGGTTGAATGGGTACGTAAATAAACAGAATTGTCGTATTTGGAGTGAGGATAATCCGCAGGCTTTTGTTGAAACACCATTACATTCACAGAAAATTACTGTTTGGTGCGCTTTATGGGCTGTCGGAGTCATTGGCCTATATGTCTCCAAAAACGATGATGGTCAGAATGTTACTTGCAATGGTGAACGGTATAGGAACATGATTTGAAGTTTTTTTGTACCTCAATTAGCTGGCATTAATCTTGCTGATATGTGGTTTCAACAGGACGGAGCCTGTGACGGTGGTTTTTTTTCTATTGGCTGAGGTCAGCTCAGCCGTGCCAGGGTCAAATGGAAGACCACGAACTTTCACAAAAGTAAGAAAACAGCGCAGATTTCCAGTTAAATTCATTTCTTTATTTATAACTTCTACTTAATATCAACTTATTAACTTAGTGTAGTGCAGTGTCGTGTTGGTCGGAGTGGGTGTTCGTCGCAGAGGGTTTTCGTGGAGCGGTATCGGTGAACGGTAATTGTTAATCGCTGTCGTTAATCGCAGTCGGCAATCGGTGTCGGTAATCGGTGATCAACAGGAAGGCTAAAAGGAATGCTGCTTAATATTCGAAACAAAAGATAATAAATAGCAAAAAGGATAGGCAGAGTTCCTGGTCGATGAGTCCAAATGTGGACCCTCCAGGATATGGCCTATTAATAAGATTCACAAACCAAGAGAATGATTAAAAGAGTGCCACCTCTGGTGGATGCGAACCAGAACTGGTTTGCTCCAGAGGAAGAAGGCACGCGAAAATGAAAAGTGTGCCGCCCCTGGTAGATGCGAACCAGCATTGGTTTGCTCCAGAGGAAGAAGGCACTCGAAAAGAAAAAGTGTGCCGCCCCAAACCAGAAGTGGTTTGCTCCAGAGGAAGAAGGCACGCAAACATAAAAAGTGTGCCGCCTCTGGTAGATGCTAACCAGAAGTGGTTTGCTCCAGAGGAAGAAGGCACGCAAAAATAAAAGTGTGCCGACTCTGGTAGATGCGAATCATCAGTGATTCGCTCCAGAGTACGACACTAAAAAAATCAAAAAAAGTGTGTCGAATCTGGTAGATGCGAACCAGAGATAATTTGCTCCAGAGTTCTGCGCACAGAACCGGAGTCTAACTCCTTGAGCTCACCTAAAAGGAATGCTGACTTGGTTGGTTTTGTGCCGCCCTTTTATATTATGTGGTGTGAAAACCAGTTAGGAATTATATGTTTGCCGTGTGTATTTGAAGCTACTCTTTTGTGTTATTTTGTCATAAGTAAGTATGTGTGTTTGTGTGTCGTCGGTTTGTTTTATGGTGTCATGAATATGTATGTAGCGTGTGTCTGTATGTATGGTTTAGTGGCGGGTGCAGTATTACTGTCTGACCAGAATCATGTCGTTGTCGTGTCGGTGAGAGAGAATCGCTAAGAGTTGGCCCAGAATTGTAGCGTTGGCTTTGTCGTTTTGCTTTTATTCAATCTGCCATTATTGATTTTCTTGAATTTGCTTCAGTGTTCTCATCGTACTCCGATTGAACTAATAATTACTCCACTTCCATTTAATACATTACTTTTTGCAATACTCTTCATATAAATTTACTGCATTTTCAACTGAAGGCTACTCCTATCATTATAAGAGCAAGCAGGAACTCTGTTTACTCGCTACATTGGTTAACATATTCTTCAAATTTTGTTAAAATATGGCAATATTTTTAGAGAGAAGCTGAGAGAGCTATCAAATAAACGACAAAGTCAAAATAGAAATAGAAACATTTCTATCTTGGCGTTTTCGTTATCGTATTCTGCCGCAATTTTCTCCCATAAGGTTTGCATTGTCTCTGCCAGCGCTCTGCCTGCCGACACGACAACGACATGATTCTGGTCAGACAGTTAAGGTATTTGTTGTCGCTGTTATTTTGTCATAAGTAAGTATTTTGTGTCGGTATGTTCGACAGCTGCAATTTAATATAGTTATAATGATAATTAAATAGCTTAAGTTATAATATAACAATTATTTAAATTAGTTTAAAGATAATAATGAATGGTATTTTTAATGTCACATAATGATAATTATATAGCTTAAGTTTTAATATAATAATTATTTAAATTAGTTTAAAGATAATAATGGATTGTATTTGTAATGATTGTAACGTCATTTTACAAGCCTCATGCCACACAGCGGGCGATACAATTGATTTACTCAAGGAAACTTTTGACGAAAAAATAATTTCACGAAATGGCCCAATTAATTGGCCCCAAGATCGTGTGATTTAACCCCATTGGATTACTTTCCTCGGGGTTATGTAAAGTTACTTGTCTACGTCAATAAACCAAAAACAATTGAACACCTGGAAATCAATATTTAAAGAGTAATCCGTGAAATACGGCCGCAAATTCTGCGAAAAGTTTGTGAAAATTTGTGTTCCAGATTGCGCCTTGTACGCGCCAGCTGTGGCGGTTACATGGCCGAAATTACATTTAGTGAATAATGTCATAATATTTTCAATTCAATTAAGCAAGTTTCATTGATATTAAAAATATATTACTATGTTTTATTATGATTTAAACTTGCACCACTCTATAAAAAACACCCTATATATGTAGTTTTTCTTACAAAAATCAAAGCATTTTGAGATCATTATTTTTTTATTGTTTTTCTCAAAAAACAAGTTTGTCCTTGTGGGAGATTTTTTAAATAAATAGGAACACAACAGAAATAATGAAGGATACGCTTTGTTTTTCCAAACGATAGGATGGATCTACAAATGCGAAAAGTCTAAATGCTACACTTTTGTTCCAGAAATTAAATCATTTAAAAGTTATCAGTTTTATTTACCCATTTAACATAGCAAATAAATAGCCGAGCAAATAAATCAAATTACGCTGAACAGAGATAAAATATTATTTAAGCATACAGATGATGATAATCCAAATGAATTTAAATTAAACAAACAGGCTAATTCAAATAATAATAAAATTAAATTAAAACTCAAGAATACTTAAATAATTTTAAAGTGTATTTAAATAGAAGATGTTAAAAAATTCATAGCATAATTTGTTGATTTTTGACGAAGTTGCTCTTTTTCAACCTAATTTTCTCCGTATTTAAAAGTGTTATTCCCGTTTTCCATTTTCGTTGAAAATTCCCGCAAAACGGAGAAAATTTGCTTTTCTGGCAGCAATGGTAACGCTTGACCTAAAATAAAAACCCTTTCTTTATCGTCATGATTTCGAAGACCTGTCACATTATATAAAACTTAAAGAGTATTTTCATTACGCCTAAATTATTCAAACATACTGAAAGAGTTGGAAAGAGTAGCATCTTCTGGTGCGTGATTGACTCTATAAAAAGGTGTTGTTGTTCGTAATTTGTATAAGAATACTGAAAATTTTAGATAAGACATCTCCGTGCATTGTACTGTTTATGTCTAGGGTGATATGAAGACAATGATCGGCTGTGCATGTGTGTTTGTGAATGTTTAAATCTGTGCGAGCTTGTCCTTTCATCGCATTGTCAGTTCATGTTTAGGTTTCGGCTCGTAAAGTTGATTAACTTTAGTTTGATTTTATAAACTTTTTTCGATGTCGCGCAAACGAAATGCATCTTTTATCGAATTGAAAGATTCTGTAGTAAAATCTTCTAGTGCAACCCCATCATATATTGCTACACAAATTGCTACTGGGCCATCAAACCCCACTCAAGCCCCCATAACCAGAAAAAATGTACCATCATTGAGTTCATTGGATAATTTACCATGACGAAATGGTTATCTAAATGTCTCCGCATAAGCTATGTTGGCCAATCAGCAACGAGCAAGAGGAATCAGATTCGTCGGTACCCTATGACAAGTACCCAGCTTACACCCCACAGACGATATAGGTAAGCGATATGCATTCAACAAAAATTAAACTTTTATCTGTCGTAACCAGGAAGAACAAAAGTGTGAAAGCATAGAAACTGTGACTGGGTGGATTCCATCCTAAGGTAAGTGATGGAGGGTTAAATGCATTATAGCTGTGGGGCATCTAAAGCCAGTTTACAATTCTTAATTACTTGCGTTCAGCCATGGCTTCAAAAACAATTATAACATAATCTTTAAAAAAAATTTAACGAAAGTTTTCTCTAAGCCAAGAAAACAACGAAAACACAGTAGCATGTACACATCAAAAATAAGGAACATAAGCAATTGACGCCACTAACTATTTTCACAATAATTTTTAGAAATTAATGAATAGAATTTTTTTTCTTTTTTAATAGTATTTCAGAATAAACTATTAAAACTCTTACTTATTTTATATACAAAATTTGGTTCTGGTATCAACATAAAGATTTTTAATTTTAACAAATACACTTCACTGCAAAACCTCCTGTTAGAAAACGCGATGTTACTAAACACAAATTTCTGCTTACATTTCAATATTGCAATGTCATCACCGACCAATTTTTGCAAGCAGTTAACAAAACATTTAAACATGTCAAGCCAGTATACTGTATTCTTACTGCTAAAATGTAATTTTTTTTCTACTCAAAAATAAAAAAAATGTTTTGATTTTTACGCCGAACAGCGGTGAGCTCCCTTTAGGAGTATTTTTTGTTTGCTCTTCTACCGCAAGGGACAACAAGTTGCTTTAAATTATAAGAACACACAAATCCTAAAAAATGCAATTGACGATTAAATTAATTTAAATGGTGTTTTTAATTTGTTTGTTTGGCTGCTGAAGATGCCTATAATTCACAGGTGCGACACCTAGCACTTCTCGGCTGATAAACATTTCGATCATAAAAAGGACACTTCAGAGTGGCACACAGAAAATAATCAAAGTGATTTTAAACAAAGTGCCAATGAGTACATTTTTTTTATAAAAGTAATAAAATTAGATTCTTATGTTGGCTTAAGGCAGTCAAAGAAAAAATAGTGCTTTCGAGGTTCTACGTAAGTAAATAAAATAAATTTAATTTAAATATCTAGCTAGATACTAACTTAAAAGTCTTTCAATTTACGCTAAGGATACGCATCTGCAAAGGTATAATCTTCTTTTGAAAATTTTGCCTTAGAATTGGATGGAGACTGCAAGGTCATCGTAAAATTAATGAATAACAAGTTGAAGATGTAATAAAAAGGACATTTTGGCGACGTATCTTGAGCAACACTAAAGCTTAATTTAATTAATTCTTTTATTTGATTGATTAACGGTAAAGAGTCATTTTATTTATTTTAATATATTTCGGGCTGCGGTGAGATGCGATGGGTAGGTAAGTGCCACTTTTCAAATGATTGATGGATAAGTAGATGAAACTCTTCCTGGGCTATACTTGAGGATGATGACACAACGAATTCTCAATATTTTTTTTGTGTGTTCTTTGTTATTTTGTTGCAACATTTCGAGACCAATAGCTTGAACTTTATTTTTATTCAATATTGAGCTCTGTGGCGATGTTACTTTGTGAACTCGAGCATGTGACATGATAAGCAACATCGAAAAAAGGTTTTCTAAAAAAAAAACATCAAATAAAAAACCTGGCTTAAGGCTAGCACCGACATCACTTTGACTGTGACAAACTTACGTGGTCCTTAAATAATTTTTAACGCACATCCGTTCATCTGTGTTGTAGGTGACGAACAGTTGTGCTTATTTCTACTTCGAAATCGTGTGCTTGGGTTTATGTTTTGTCTTTTTGATTCCATTAAGAGAGACGTAAAACAAGAGTTGTGGGGTTTTACAAAGCGCGTTGCAGCTTTAAGTGCAAATTGAAGAGCTTCCTAAGCCCAAAAACAAACAAAAAAACACAAACATAAAGCACGAAAAAGTATTCGCAAAGAAAAAGAAATAGAAACTGACTCCACAGCAAAAATTATGTCGCACTTTGGGGCAGCTTGCTTAGAAAGCTTAGCAAAAACAATTTTATAGTTCAAGACAATTTTTTAATTTATTTTTTTTTTGTTGTTTTTTTTTGGTTTGGTTGTAAAGGTTCACAAAAATCAACTCAAATCAATCTTTAATAAAACATGTTAATATAAAAAATTTTAAAATAATATAAGAGATTTGAGGTCTGTTTCCGTACTAACTTCAAGTAATTGTTAAAGAATATAAAGTAACATTTTGCATGTTATTCTTCTCTCTCGAGCTTAAAAAATTTGAACAATTACGGTTTCAAGCCACTTCAAGTTACTTGAATCGAGTACGGAAACAGACCTATTGTGCCTTTTCCTAACACATTATACACTGCGTCAAATATTGTTTTTAAAGTCAATGAACTTCATTCAGTAACCCATAATTCACTGATTTAATTAGCAAATACATTCATTAAATTTTACTTTGGTTTTAAGAATCTGGGTTAATTAAAATTGATCTTTCATGTTTTGTTTTAGGAAATAGTCTGATGCTCGAGTTTAAAAATCTTTTTTTTTCATAGATTTCGAAAGAAGAATATATTGAGAGCATACAGTAGAAATTTCAAACCAAAATTAAAAATATTAATAAAGTTATGACACATAATCGAGAGCGGCTCATATTGCGCGCTGTGTGTTGTTAAAACTTTAAAAGCGTTTTCTAACGTTTTTCGGCCCGGATGTTTTAAAAAAAATCTATCAAACCGATTCGACAAAAATTTTAATACTTTGTCTATACGCCAATGGCTCTCGCAAATAGAAGAATTTTACATTTTGAATAATTTTTACCACGATTTTACACAAAAAGAAACGCGGTTTTTAAAAATTTCTGTTTGGCAGTCCGCCATTTTGTTACTTTTTAATGAAAATGTTTAAATCTGCTACTAGCGAGAATGACAAGCCTACAAAGCAATAATATATTTAATATTTTTGTTTCAGATGATTTCAAGTTCTGTTATTACCCTGGGCCAGCAACACATTTTTTGTGTTCACTTTGAACGTAAATACAGTATACATAATTATTTAAGTAAAAAAAAATTGTTTAATATAACACGTTTTTAAAACGAAAAAAGTATTAAATAATTTATTCTAGAGTGGGGCTTTTAGTTCTCCTAAAAACGTGGGGGTGCATGCCATAAAGACAATTGTAGTGCGTTAGTGAACAAATGATTTCTTAACCCAGGTCCCTTGACTGTCAGGATAGAAGTCCTTGCATGGATGGTAGATTCAAGTTTGCTAAGGTAAGTGATGCAGGGCTAGTATTCTCTATAGCATGCGCCCCACCTTTTTAGAAGAATAAAAGCACCACTCTAGGAGAAATTATTTTATACTTTTTAGTTCGTTTTAAAAACGTGTTATATAAATTTTTTTTCTTTTTACTTAAATAATTATTTTCTGATTTTTGGTCCTTGCCAAAAACTTTAAAAATTTGAATTTTTAAAAATTCACCACTGAAGGAGACAAAAGAATTTGTTCAAGAAACCAAAAAAGTTATACATATATTAAAAATGAAACAAACAAAAAAACCGAAAAAAAATCCATTGACATTGATGAGGACCGAACTCACAACCTCACGATTTTAAAGCAAGAGCCATGTGCTCTGATCTACAGAACTCACAAAAAAATAAATTCGAAATAGCAATAAATCAAACTACTTTCTTATAAAAAAGATAAAAAAATTTTATTAAAACAACTTTTTCACAATTTTCTTTTCACCCTCAGAGGTGAATTTTTAATAATTTGAATTTGTTCCATAAAAAAAATCCGTCCAAATTGTTGAGGCTTTAACTCACTATCATGCGTTTATAAATCAATCGTTTTGCGCTATGAGCTACAGAACTCACACGAAAAATTTTTCTAAATGAGGTAATAAATTCACTGCAGTTGTCAATGAGCTTTTCCGTATTTTTGTTTGATTTTTAATATATACGTATGTATGTATGTATCAAATAATTTCGCATTTAAGCTAAACAAAAAAAGGTACAGACAAGAAAATAAATGATTATTCTGTTGTCATCTAATTCTGAGCTACATTTTAAGTCTCAAAACTCCAGCTCAACGGGAAGTTGGTTAAAAATGGACTCCAAGAATTTTACGGGTCAGACATGAAGTGAAGCTAGTAAAAACGTGTTAAAAAAAATAGTAAAACAGAAAACCATTTTTTACAGTTTGAAATGTTTATAATAACTAGGGCTAGGAATCTCACGCAAATGCATGTTTTTACTAGCCATCTTAAAATGGAAATGATTAAGTTATCTTTACGAATCATGAAATTTACTTTAAAATGGCATTCAATCGTTAGTGCATGTTTTTGCAAATTTTGCAATAAAAGCATGGTTTTCCGTATATTTTGATATCTATAAGTCGAATTTCCCTATCTTGAACTTTTCTTCAACTCGAACCGAAATCTCATTTGTATTAGGAATACTTTCATGCATATTTTAGGAATACTTTCTCCTTAACTCGAATTTATCTCATTACAACAACTTCAATATTTTTGTGTGTGTTGTGATTCGGAGAATTAACTGGGTCAGAGCATCGCGTTGCGACAGCTTGAACAAAATTTGCATGTCATCTTTATGAGCTTGCGTCGAAAAATATAAAAGTTATTGAATCTTGTGCTGTGTGTATTTTGTTGGTATATTTTTTGTGTAAGTAAAGGGATTTTATGAATTTGCAAGATAAGTGTGGCTCATTTGAGAGTATCAAGAAGATACTTTTTGACTTAACAACTCTATGAAAGAGATAAATCTGATGATGATGAAGTTGAAGATATTCCACCGCCAACAATTTTCGGAAGAAATCACTTCGCAGACCAAAATTACATTATTTACCTAATACTTTATTCTATAACTCGAATTTTTCGTAACTCGAACTGTAGTAGAAATATAGTTTTAGTAGTATATTTTACCTGTTTTTTGCACACATTTCGATGAGCACATTTTCGATTTTTTAGTTCATGAGATTTCTAGCCCTATATGTTATTATTAATAACATATAAAAAAATTTGAACGATTGTATTTTATTTTCTTATAAAAAAAAAATCTGAAATAAAAACTAGGCCGGAGCACCAGTCTACATTCTTAAATCAATGAAATTTTTCATCGACACAGTGAATAGAGATTTATTGAAGCAATGAGCTCGTACATTTGACCAACTTTAATGAATGATTTATTAGGACAAACACTTTTTCTTTGAACGTTGTTGGTTCAATATTTTTTGTGCTCATACTTTGAAAGGCGAAATATATTTTGTTAGCCTTTTATAGAAGTCAAAACGAATACTTTTAGAAGTTACATAGTTTCGATAATAAGCTACTTAAACTTTTAACTGTGGAGGTGATGTTAAATTTTACCCCCTGTTTACATGTTTTTTCAGCTTTGTTAAACTAAAAAAAAATAATTTTGTACATATTTTAAATCGAAAATATAAGGGCTCCTTTTTAAGCAAAATTTAATTTTTAAAAACCTAATTTTATTAGAATTTTAAGTAAAATTAAACAGTGTAAAATCACCATTAACTTCTCAAATCATAAAGCTATTAGCTGCAATCAAGGGCGTAGGCAATACGAAAACTTGGGGGGAACAATACCTGAAAATTTTGTTTTTATCATTTCATGCATTTTACTAGTCAATGAAAATAGTTCAAATGAATATAATCAAGCTAAATGGGAAAAAGATTTTCAACTAGTGTATATCAAACAAACGCAAGCCATGAGATTAAATAAAGCTACATTTATTGAATTCCTGCCAAATAAATTTTATTATTATGTCTCTATTAAAAATTTACTTAAAAAAAAATCAAATAAAATTTACAAAAACACAAACTAAGTACTAAAACACAAACTAGCTAAACGAAGATATACCAAGCACACTGCTTCAACTCACACAGTTAGCGCTGACTGCTAACCATATGGCAGCTCTGATCAACTTAAAATGTCACTCTGACTGTAGTTTAAAATGAGCAGTATGCTACCGTTTACGTACTCCTGGCAATAGCCGAGCGGATTAATTCTTTGTTTTGTTTTAGGTGTTTTAAATTTTGTAACTCATTTTGTGTGATAGTGTCAAAAGCACTGAAGTGGAAAATATTTTGAAGCAGTTGGCAATTCCCAAATTTATTCGGTTGATACCGATACTACAACCTCCAATACAAACCGTATTAAAAGAGACAATTTTCATTTTTATACAAAAATGAATAAACAAATAAAAATATTCATATTGCAATGTTGGTAAATTTTCAACTTTTGAAAAGACACAAAAAAAGCCGAGCCACATAAACATAATTTTCAATAGTAGAATTTAGTGGACTACTCAGTTTTTCCAAATCAGATCAAAATCTCGAGATATTCAGATTTTTTATATTTAACCTTCATTTAAAAAAAAAAAATTTTTACCAATAACTTTTCACTGCCTTTTCAAAAATACCTCCAACGTGAAAATCGAATTAGGCTTGTATAATCTATGATTTTTGAAGAGTTAAGCAATTTCGCTTTTTCTTTCATTTTGACCAATTTCGAATGTTGAACGTAAAAGCTTTAAAAAATATCTTTAAATTTTTTTACTCAAATAAGTTTTGAAATTCTGTAAGTTTAAGTAAAATCTGTAAAACCAGACGTGATTAAAATTTTTGGTTTCAAAAAAATAAGGAAACTATAGCTAAAAATTGGTCTAAAAGTGACTAAAATTCAATCGCAAATATCTCGAGATTTTGATCTAATTGGTAAAAACTGAGTATGCCACGATCAAAATTTTACGATCAGAAAATTAGTTCACGTGTCTCGGCTTTTTCGAGTATCTTTTGACATCTCCACAGTGTTATCTACTCCGTGTAAATATCTAAGTTTATAACTTTTCTTTTGAACCGTATAAATTTCCAAAAAATACTAACTAGAATAACCAGCTTGGACAAAATTATACAATATCGCTTAAAAAATATTGATTGGCTTCTGACTTTTCCAGCTCTAGTTTCAAAGAAAAACGTAAAACCACACATTAAAAAAGGATCACAAAAAAACTAATAAAAAATCCATCGATTAAATAAAAAATCCTTGTCTGCGGTGTGCCTCAGGGATCGGTTCTTGGCGCGCTGTTTGTAAATGACATTTTTCACTGCTGCACTTATTCCTCCATGCAAGCTTATGCTGATAACGTTCAGATTTACTTTTCTAGAAGAACAAACTCATGGAAGATTTAGTATGCAAACTTAATTAAGATCTTCACAGTGTAAACAAATGGGCTATGAAAAACAGTCTTCACCTTAATGTACTTTACTCTTATGTGTTGCCTATCTCTAGATGTATTATTGGGTGATAAAAATATAAAAATTGTTAATAGTAAGTCTTGAATCTTGCAATATCAATGCTTCCCTTACTTGCACAGATCATAGAAACAATGTAGTCCGTCAAATTTATTACATCTTAAGAAACATTAGGATGCCGTCTCAGTATACACCTATTGCTATAAGGCGCAAACTTGTAATTCAGCTCATTGTTCCCGTCATTCGCAAGTTATACTCGCGATCTTAACTTAAATTGTAGATCACGTTTAATCATGTTACTCTTTATGTCTATGGCTTACGTATATTTGATAATTTAGCTCAATTAAAAAAGTGTAGACTTGGGTGCGATACCATAAGCTACTCTTATGCCAAGAATTGCATATTTCTTCACAAACTCATACACCACAAAACTCCTGGTATCTTGCACTCTGTTTCGGATTTTAGTTTTAAAAAGGTTCATGTAACTAAAAATCCGCTTAACTTCAGCATTGCTAAATGGTAAGGAAAGTAGGGAAAGCATAAATTCTGTTGAGTCTGTAAAGGGATTCAATGCTTGAACATCCACTGGGGGATGCTTAAAAATATTCCATTAGGGGAATATTATATTCCACTCTGGCATCAAAAATGTCAAGTGGGAAAAATTTACCACATGTGCGATATTTACCACGCGAGAGATAAAAAACACCAAAAAATACCACAAAATACAACATATTGCAACAAAGAGATTTCTTCCACGCGTGGTAAAAATAGGAACGAAGAAAGTTATGTATATAGCAAAGGTGCTTGCTTTTGAAGTTTTTTCGGTGTTTGGCAAAACGTTAAGAATTTCAATTAAAAATAATATAGCTATGTCTAGAAGAAAAATACCATTGCCGCAGATATCTTCATGCAAAAACAGAAAGAACTGAAATATTATGAAAATTATTGTTTTATTAATTGAAAATGTCTAAATTTATTGCAGTTCAGGTTTGCTTTCTTTAAATTCATTGAAACTTCATTATAATCACTGTACAATTTTATATTTGAGTCAATTTTGAGGTATTTCGTTGACTTGTGATATTTTGTGGTAATGTGTGTGATTTTTTGGTACCTTGTGGTAAGTTTTGGCATTTTTAACGTATGGTATTTTGTGAGAATTCAATGCGAGATAAAAAGAATTTTTTAGGTATATTCAGCTGACAACGCTGGGCGAAACATTAAATTAGTGTTGGGTAAAATCAGCACCTTTTACACCGTGTGACAGAGCAAGCTGACTGCGTGCTAAGCGTTCATGGGTTGCGTGTGCTCATCGTGCGTAAGACAGAGAAAGCTGCAGAAGCTAGTCTTTCACATTCCGTGAAGAAATGTGATAAAAGATTAATAACGCATTATACATATTTGCAAATCTTTTTGCTATTGTCATTACAACTAGAGAAATATAATATTTAACTATGATGAATATTTTTTATAACATTAAACTAATACAATGTCATAACTCTTTACCACGAAGGTTTGCAGTTTTTCAGAAATTTATTCTAATAAAAAGCAATGCTGTTGTATAGTCTCATTATAAAAGCTTGTTTTAAAATCTATATATATAAAAATGAATGTAAGTTTGTTTGTTTCTTTGTGTGTCCTGAATGCATTTCTACACCGTTTAACCGATCGCGATGAAACTTTCCAAATTGGTGGTTCACATTCATGCGCAGGTTTTAGTCGTAGTACGGACAGCGTTGGACTAGGGAGCGTGGCACCTCCCATGTAACCGAAATTTGAGATATCGAATAGCTTTTGAGTCATTGTCTGTACAGCCATGGAATTTGGTTTTCGACCACAATTTACACGTGCCGTTTTACTGATAACATTTTTTGGACGTTGGGAAAGAAGGCATTGAGAAAGGGGGCTAGGCACCTCTCATACAACCCAAAGTTAAGATTTTGAATAGCTTTTGCGTTATAATCCGCACAGCCTAGGAATTCAGTATTCGACGACAATTTACACGTGCTTTTTTACTAATAAATTTTTAGGGGCGTTGGACAAGGGGGCGTGGCACCTCTCATGCAACCCAAATTTGAGATTTTGAATAGCTTTTGCGTTATAATTCGCACAGCCTCGGAATTCAATATTCGACGACAATTTACACGTGCTGTTTTACTGATAAATTTTATAGGCTTTGGACAAGGGTGCGTGACACCTCCCATACAACCCAAATTTGAGATATCGAATAGCTTTTGAGTTATAGTTCGCATAGCCATGGAATTTGGTATTCGACCCCAATTTACACGTGCCGTTTTACTGATAACATTATACGGGCGTTTTGAAAGGTGGCGTTGCACCTCCCATACAACCCAGATTTGAGATTTTGTATAGCTTTTGCGTTCTAATTGCCACAGCCTCGGAATTCAGTATTTGACGACAATTTAGACGTGCTGTTTTACTGATAACATTTTATGGGCGTTGGAAAAGAGGGCGTGGCACCTGTCATACAACCCAAATTTGTGATATCGAATAGCTTTGGAGTTATAGACCGCACATTTTTGGAATTCAGCATTCAAACTCAATTCACACATGAAGTATAACTGATAACATTGTATGGTGTTTAACAATGGGGCGTAGCACCTCCCATATAACCCAAATTTGCGATATCGAATAGCTTTGGAGTTATAGACCGCACAGCCTCGGAATTCGGTATTCGAGCACAATTTACACATGTCGTTTTACTGATAACAACTTATGGGCGTAAAAACCAAAAATAATTTTGGTTGATTCTAAGGAAAAACTCTTGTGATCTGTGCAGAGTTTATTAAGTAAGTAAACAAGTCAACTTCGACTGAATTTCTTCATATACACATATACTCAGTTTTAATGTTTTGCTGTTATTGTGAATAACGAGCTAGTAATACTTTCTGTGACAGTTTTATACTGTTTATGTAAGAAATACAAAGCTGGTTTTGACATTATTTCAAAATTTCTTGAGCAACGATTTTTTTTTTTTGTACTTTAGTAATAGTTTTGACTAATAGTTTTGTGGCGGCCGTAGCCTAGTGAGTAGAGTGCGTGGCCCCTAAGCTAAAGAACCGCGGTAGCCCGGGTTCGATTCCAGCTCAGACAGAAAAGTTTTTTTAATTGAATTAATTTTTCTGTTCGGTCGTCACCTCTCTGCAGACAATGGCAAACCTCAGAGAGTAAAAATTGCCATGTAAAGCTTCTTGAGAACAAAAGCCGTTCGGAGTCGGCATAAAACACGTAGGTCCAGTTCTCGGTCATTTGTGATCAAATATTTAATAACACGCACAACACAATTAATCAATAGAAGCTAGGTCAAAGTCCTTCCAAGGGCTGAAATGGCCAGTTTATTTTATTTTTTATAATAGTTTTGACCTTGAAAATGGCTAGTTGTGCACGCTTAGTTACAGTAGAATGAAAAGCAATTTGTAAATATTATGACGAAGGTGAAACGTACTGTTTTGCCGTAATTTTTAATAAGATATATATTAATAAGGTATATATTATTTTGAAATTCTATAAAATATATAATTTTTATATAAATATAAAAAATATAATTTCTTAGGATTATATTTGAGCTGATGTTGAGGTTCACGAAGCAACAGCTTGCAACAGCAACAAAAAATCTCCACGCAGACTAGACAGACTGTTTCGTTGATCGCTACATCAACTTCTTCAGTAGTCTTCTGTTGTTTCTGCGCTTTACCTTGCAAAGAAATATTTTTTCTACTATTTTGCATGAACCAAAAGTACGAAAAGGGACTGAATTAATTCTGCAAAAATTTCTTGTTGTACTCTTTGTTGACTTATTAATCGCGAACCAATGTGTGGCTCCAACAGTTTGCTGGTATAAGCCAAAGAAGGTGTGAAAAAGGTTTTTGAAACAAGTTTTTGTTGCATGTGTTAACATAAATAATAACAAAATTGTTTTCATAAGCTTAGAATGCTGTAGAAGCGAAAAGAAATCTTCCGTAAGAAATGCAGTGCATTTTTGACAGCGGAAAAGGTAGCAAAATCTTTTTTTCTTTGGTTAGTACGATGTTGAACCGAAAATTTTTTCAATGCAGCCTAGTTCACAACCAGGATTGGAGAGTTAAAATGTCAAAATTTCGCTGTCTTTCATATGCCCGTACATTTAATTGGCATGGAAATTTGACATTCAATAATAATGTTCAACTAACACATTCAACAAACACGTTATGATAATTTTTTGTTAGTGTTGAGTCAACACAAAATTTCGCTTGTAGAATTAAATGCCTAACAATTTTCGTTCCTATAGCATACTAAACTTTAGGTCGGGTTCGCACCACTGCAGTGTTTATATGCATTAAAAATTATTGATGTCATATTTTAATTACTATCTTTATATATATTAAGGTGCCTCGACTTGTGTGCGGGAAAAAGTTCTATGTGTACCCCTCTAAAAATGAACCTTTGTCTATTTAATGATGAAATCTAAAACATTTTAGCTCTTACGATAGCCTCGAGAGAGCTAAACCATTTTGCAAAAACTTCCAAAAATCATGTTTGTCGTAAATATGTTGGCTGGTGTAATAAGTGAAAAAGCATAAACTGTCAGAAAATATAGGCCGAAAAAAGCTCTTCCAAACGGCGTCAAAAAACTTAAAATTATTGCAATCAGATTAAAGATAATGCTTTTTTCATTAATTTTACATGAAATTGCTATACGAATGTTTTTGTTTTAATAACAAAAAGAAAATTGTATTAATAAATATGACTAATATCAAAATAACTTATGAGGTGTTGTTGACACTAGTTGTATATTTTCATGTTTTCAACTTAAGACATTTGCCTTAATGTGACCTTGTGAGTACTCCAACTACAAAAAATTTGACTAAGAGGTCGGCATGTTGTCCCATAGTGCATCGACAGCAAGTCTTCAACACGCTTGTAGTCAGTCGTTAGAATCTTTTTTTTTTCTCTGCTCAGCGCTTTATTGTTAATTATAAGTATTTATGTGAAAAGTTGCTATAATGTTAACAGAAATGCCAGGTCTTAAGTTCAAGAAGTTTGGTTGCGAAAATTTTAAGCTCTGATTTGAATGAATTTATGTGGCTGGGACTCAAAAAGCTTATTTCTTATTTATATCAACTGGTTTGTATTGCAGGCGTTAGCGAAATCTGATGGGTAGAGCAGCTTTTAGCAGCAAACTTGACGTAATTTAACTAAGCACGTTTAGCTCTTGGTTTTTAATAATATTTATTTAATAAACTTAAGCGCAGACTATTAAAATGTTATTCAAAGTTTGGCAATAATATTTCAAAAGAAATTTCTCAGCTGCTGGGAAAACTTATTTTAATAAAAATTTGTATACATTAAATTATTTTAAAATAAGCTTCCAGTTTTTTTCTTTTTTTAAGTGATTTTTTTTTACATATAGCTTGCAATTGCTTTTCTGAAATATATAAAGTAGGTACTTGTACTCAATTCTGGAAAGTACTGACAGTATTAAGGTCATTGCTTGAACTTTGAAAAAGTCTACGATGAAAAGTTATTAACGTAAAAAAAAGTCAAAAGCAATAGCATTTTGAAAAGACTCCAAAGACTTTTCATTGTCTGAAGTTGCTACAGTTTTAATTTGCTTTTTTGTAACTTGCTTTAATCCTGATGTTGTTGTTGCTGTTGTTCCTGCTGCTTCTGCTTTTCGTGCATGTGTTCACAGGCGCATATCCACGGGGGTAATGTAAACTTAAGCCACCATTTATATGTTGTAACAAAATCATTTAGTAGCAAGTTTTCAATAAATGATATGCCTTCTTACTGCTAAAACATTAAATTCAAGAAGTAATATCGCTGAAAATTGTTAAAATATGTGAAAACTAATTTTAATAAGAGTTTTGCCTACATCTCCCAATAGTGCAAATTGATGTGATTTTAGTCATCATTCCAAGGTTAGGATGTATAGGATAAGTCTGAAATAGGTTATTTTTTAATAATTTGACTATAAATATTTTAAACGCATTGTTGATATCGATTTAAATATTTCACAAAATGCTTTTTTGTACTAAAAATGCTGAAATTTAACATTTTTATAGTTTTCTATTATTTCCAATATTTTTTTAAAAATTTAAAATGTATATTTTTTTCTGAAATATTTTAAAAATCAGGATATATTTATAGAGTTGAACATCGTCACAACGTTTGAAACGCCCATAGCAAGCTAATGTGTGAGATGCAGAAAAACATTTTTTTAAATTAATATCATCACAGAGGTACATTTTGCCATTACCGACCGTTTGCCTTATGTATGTCTGTCCCACAAGTGATAAATTTTATAAGCAAACAAGGCAAAAGATAGGCATAATTCCTCTCAACATATTGCCGTCAGAAAAATACAAAAATCTACATAAATAGCTTAAAAGTTTAGGATTTGGCGAAATCGTGATTAATCAAAGTAATAACAAAACTAACGTTGAAAATGGATTGCGTATAGTTTTCTTTCACTTTTAAATTTAAATCAACAAAACTTTCATTGATTTACAAAAACCACGAAATCTCTCAAAAAGATAAGTAAAAACCAAAAGCTTTACCAAATTCAAAAGTGTTGTCATCAAATAAAGACTAGTAAGGAATTATCTTTGACTGTGTCGAAGTTTAAAGAATCCCACAGAATACCCATGCTTTATTGTTAATAAATGTTGTGTTATGATGATGACGTCACCATTTATAGTTTGCGGTTTTTACTCGCATATATAAAATTTTAAGCCAATATCAAGTAAAAACCTTAAATTTTTGTCGAATTTATGAAGGTTGCTTTTATGATGACGTCACTTTGTATGGGAAGTGGGTGGATTTTTTTTTTAATTTACTCAATTCCGAACGCAGAGTGCCATAGATAGTTAAAAATGTTTGCAAAATTTTTAAGCAATGCTTGCGAAATTTTAAGTTATTTTAATATTTCAATAAACCATTTTGTATGGAAGTTAGACGTGGTTTTGATTCCATTTTGATAAATTTCATGCTCGGAGTGCATATTTGAGGGTGCAGTGCGATAAAGACACGTACAATAGTGCCATATAGCCTTATATCTCATCGTATTGAGCAATGAAGCCATTACAACGGAGGGAGTGAAATGGAGCAATGGCCAAATTTTTCACACATTAAAAATAAAGCTATAAAGTTTTACATTCATTCAAATTGTGGCTTTTGTTAGTTTTGATCAGCTAAAGTTTAAATTTTCCATTTTCTTCAAACTTTTTTGTTTAAGTTATTCTATAAGTTCATGGATATTATGCAGTTGTAAGGTCCAAATGATGGTTTTCATATAATAAAATGATTTTCCCTTGTTGTTCTCAACATTTTTTACAAGGGCAAAAGCTTTCTGTACAAACGATTTAGGGCATCTAAATGGTGTTTTCGTCTGATAAAATGATTTTCCCTTGGTAGCCGTTTTACAAGGTTGAACAAGGGCAAACCATTATCATAAAAAACAAGCAAAAAAAACCGAACGTGAAAAACATTCTGTACAAGAGAAAACCATTTTAAACAAATAAAAGATATCAAACGTCAGGTCCATGCACTTGTGCAACAATGGCATAATGGATTTTTTTACTCTCTCTCCGTGGTAATAACGCCATATGGCTTAATCGCACTGCACCTATTCGAGGTTTAAGCATATGGTCACAGCTCACGTCTTATAACGTAATATTCATACCCGTTTTTTAACTATAGCTCTCAAACCTTCTTGCAGAATATAAAATTTTGTGTGTTCACTTGTAAGGCACCCTAAGTTTGAAGGAATACAATTTTTCATTGTTAAGATGAAGGATTAAAGTAAAAATTAAAACTATATATGCGTTGAAAAAATATATTTTCAATTATTGTTTTTCAAGAAAAAGTTTCTTATAACGTTACACAAAAAAATCTTAACCATTACTGTTTAAATTTCTTTTAAATATAGTATAAAAAAAAATAAATGTGTATTTCACTGCTAAATGCAAAGCTATACATTTATATTTAATTTATTGGTTTTTTGTCTTTCACATAAAAAATTATTGTAAATAACGTAAGTTTAATATCCCCAACTAAAACTTGTAAAATATGTAAGTTTATATTACTGAATTGAACACTTCGACTTTGAACTCTTTTCAATTTAAAAAACGTAATGAATTTTGAAGCATTTAGATGTATGCACATTTCGTATGTAATGATTTTTCCATCAGAACACTTTACGTGATGATCACAGGATATGTTCCGAATATCCTTAGCACTTGAGAATATGGCAACCGTTTTTAACTATAAGTTTATTTCACTGATCTTAGTATTGGTTACCACTTCCACCAAAATTGTTGACTCAGTTCTATTGAATGCCTTAATAAAGTCAGAAATACTGTTGACAATACAGTCGAGAGCTCTGATGTGCTTTCGAACAACTGATTTTAATATATCGCCAATGCAAAACTTGCGATAAAACTGCCTTCTTCTTTTTCGGTGAGCTAGGATGGGCACGTTTTACTTTATTCGCAGCTTTACCAAGAGTTTGAGGGCTAGCATAAGTTTATGTGACAGCGGTATTTAACCTATATATCGGGTTATTATATAAATTGGTAATTTTAACCCTAGAAAGGACTTTGACTGAGCTTCAATTGATCAATTGTGTTGTGCCTTTTATTAAATGTTTGAAAATGATCAATTGAAAAAAATTCTGTCTGAGTTGAGAATTGGACTACCGCGGTTATTTAGCTTAGGGGGTATTTAGCTTATCCACCAACTACATAGTCTACTGCCGATACTGCCGGGCTATTATAATTAAATTCACGTTAATTTTTTATTATTTTGCCGCTCTCTTTATTGCTTGACACTCTCTCGAGCTGCATCAAGACGTTTCTTATTCAGCCTAATGGTGAAAGATTTTTCCCTTGGAATTGGAAAAGTGAGTTTTCATTTTTGAGATAAAATTCAAAGACATTTTGAAAATTTTTTAATGTCGATTTGTTCATCAACCGTCAATATTCATGAGTGTATAAAGAAAAAATGTGATATCTTTATCTGCTATCTTAAAAATGGAAACTCCTTTTTGGAATTCCCAAAAAAAATAATTCGGAATCGGGCTGATGATCTTCTAGCGTTGTTAATTTAGCAAGTTTTCTACAACTTGTGTTTTTAACTGGTACTTTTTCTGGGTTGCTTTTTTCTTCGCTTTTTCAGATTTATCTTTGTTTGTTTTCAGCATTTCGTAATAGTTTCTATTTCTATAAACCTTGCTCAATAGTTGCTATAATTTCAAAATGATTATAAGATTATTATACTTTCCTTATGCACTCAAGTGACAAAATATCTTATAATATAACATATGTTTCATCACCGCTGAGACTACGAAAAATAATATACTTGAACAATTTCTATTTTGAATCGAAAAATTTACAAAAAATTAAAGAAATATTCAACTGATTAATTTTATTAATTAATTGTGTTATATGTAATAAGAAAATTTTTTCATGTTTTGTCTTATAACGTAACAACACAATTGGAACCAAGTTTAAAGTCGAATAAACATGTGTATCAAAAATGCTTTTGATTACAATTTGGACTTATTTAGGTAAAGATAGTCTTACACAATTGAAAAAAAATCAAAAATGTAATTAAAAGTTTGAAATAAACCCATAATTATTACCATTTATTGAAGCGTGGGTTTTCCCGCAATCTTCACAAAACGCAAACAACACGTTGAAATATAACGATATGTCAAGTTATTGATGCTTTTCTTTGTTCGACATTAGTATTTCCCATTACTTTAAGTTACATTCTTTCGATTTGCAAACATAATAGTGTGAAAAATTATTTTTTTTTTTTGCCTAGTATAATTTTTCTGAGCCGTGACCATATGTGCCAAATTTCAGATTGATACATTAATTTTTGTAAATGTTTAGGAATTTTATAGTTTTGAAAAAGTAAAGTTGTATTGTTAGTCGTGATTTTCATCTAATTTGGCTCATTTTCAAACTTGATCTTAATTTTATATATAGAAACTTAAATATCGAATTTTATTACGATAGCTATTAGATTACTTATTAAATATTTTTATATTCTTGCCTCGCTTCCTTCTGTGCGTTAAAAACGGAGTGACAATATTATTATAAGCATGCATAGTATGTTGTGGCTGTGTGCGTGCTTACCATCGATTTAAAATTCAAATAAATTTGTTATAATAAAAAAACTTGAGTTGGCAACCATGATAAATTAAATTTTGTTTAAATATTTGAGAGGCACTGAGAGTAGGGAAGTCAATCCCGGTATCCCGGATGACTTATGCCTCTTTAAATCCCGAAATTTTCTTTCCGGGATCCTGGGATTTTTAAATAAAAAATTTCTATTACAAATATTCATGTAAATACAACCTATCAATTTAAGTTGCTATGAATATAGAATTAGAAAAACATTTTATTGAGTCTGAAAGATATTGTTAGGACGATGAGTGTGAATCACTGGAGCAAAGATTTAGCAAAGTTTTAGAAGAATTTGCAACATCGAGAAGTCAGTTATGTATTTCAAGATTGTCAGATATTCTATTTTAGGAAATAATTTTGTTTTGTGGTGAAGGCAATCGTGATCGAAACTTACAAATTACTTATGATTATCGTACAACTATTTCTCCAACTAGCATAGAATCAGAACGGTGCTTCTCATCAGCGGGATATATTTTTAATAATACCCAAACAAAACTCTCTAACGAAAAAAAAGACGCGTTGATCAGCTTAATGTATTGCTTTAAAATAGTTAAACAAAAAATTTAATTTCGAAAAGTCTTTTCCAACCTTAATTTGCCTTAGACCATAGATGCCCAAGGTAGTAGTATTGGTGAGAGTGACGAAATACTGCTGGTGAGAGTGACACAGAAGTTTTGCAAGTGCAGTTTGTCTCTCCCACTCAACATGCTGATTTCCTATTGGTTGATTGACGATCAAACAAAAGAGCGTAAGTATACGTGTGAGTTTAATTTGCTGATATTAGCCACTGCTGGGCATCTATGCCTTAGACACAAAAAACATGAAGACGGTGTCTTAAAAAAATGTTTAACATTTGTAAGACAATACTTTAAACTTTTCTGTATTTAATTTTTTTTTTATATTTTTTGTTCTTCAAATTAATACAATTTGCTAGTTATCAATATTATTAAAGTTTTTTTGTGTTCATTAACAATAAGAGTGTTCAAAATTGTGTGGTATCGTGGTATTGTAGTTTTTTTTTTGGCATAGTTGAAAACAACAATTATGAGCACATTTTAAAATAAAATTTGTGGTTGGAAACCTCCCACTATAGGTTTCTCTTACTATGCAAATAAATTAACTATCCGCTTTGATATATTTTATTAATATATGGCATAAAAAGTTTAACTTGTATTTTGAGCTTCTTGCAGTTTGGTAAATAGAAAATAACTGGCAACCGATCAGTTGTTTATGGAACTTTAAAAACCACGTTCATTAAATATATCATTGGGCAACTAAAAACAACCACACTTTTGGTTTTTAGAGATTTCTTGCAAAACAACAAAAAATATAAAAACCGCTCGGTAAAATGTGGCATCAATACCACTGGGTTTTTTAACTACACTAAAAACATCGCAATTATGAGTGCCCTTAATGTGTTCTGTTTTGTTTTTGTTACTTAAAAAATAAATTAATTAATTAACATTTTTTTGTTTCAAGTAATATATATTAAAAAATTGTATTAAAAACGTTTTCAATTATTTACTTCTTAAAATTTTTAATCCCGAACTAATACCGGGATCGAGAAAAACTTCTGGGATTGGACTCCCTAACTGAGAGGTAAAATCTCCTATTCACAGGTTGGAGCTTTTAAATTATAACCAAATTCTGTGTTGTTTTGGTCTGAACTTAAAAGGAGGAATATGTTTTTGTGAAACAACGATTAAAAGTAACCTTGTTCAAACCAGACACAAGCTTCAAAAATGCCTATGAGATATGCGCGCCTGGTGATCGGCCTTGAGAGTACATTGCACCCGAAGGTCCAAATATCAAAAGGTCTAAAGTCTAATGAAAGGCAGGAAAAATGTATGGGTGGAAACGGTGACCTCAAATTGGGCAATTGAGTAGAAAAAAAAGAAACTATAGTGGTCTTTCGTCAATAAAATTATTAGCAAGGGAGCAAGGTATGGTATTTACTTGCTGGTTGTGAGACTGTATATGAAACGAAATCCGTGGAGTAACTTGGAAGAGCTGTAATGTCAAGAGAAGTAGAAATGCACCAAGCAAATAAAAGGATCCGGAAACGGAAAAATCGCTGGATGCCAGATAAGTGTAATGCTAAATTAAATAAATAAAAAATAAATTAAAGTTTTTTCCTAAATGACCTCTATGTTTATTATGTTGACTTTATATGTTTAGAATTTTTGCTGATTTTGTTTTTCAGCTGTTTCCGTTTGGTCGAGCTCTACCATTTGATTAAAGTTTTTTCCTAAATGACCTCTATGTTTATTATGTTGACTTTATATGTTTAGAATTTTTGCTGATTTTGTTTTTCAGCTGTTAATTTTATAAAGTCAACATAAAAAATAAATTTTATTGAATTCAAAGACCTTGGAAATCCTTGGTTGTTATTAATCGGTGCATTTCGAGTTCCGTTGCAAATTCAAATTAGTTATTTAAAAAAAAAATTTCTAACAAAAAAAAAGATCATGCTTTTTTAAAAATAAAAGAATTAGAAGAAAATAAATGCCTGAATTAAAAAAAAAAATACCCGAAGTAGAAGAAAATAAAGATATTAAATAGAAAAAAAATAAATACCTGAAATAGAAGAAAATAAATACATGAAATAGAAGAAAATTAATACCTGGAATAGAAGAAAAGAAAAAATAAGAAAACCTGAAATAAGAAAAATAGAAATAAAAGAAAATCTGTAAAGAAAATAAAGTAATAATAAGCAATGCTTTGTTTGAAATTAGAAAAAAATTAGATATTAATGATTCAAAAGTGTTTAAAATATAGATTTAAGAATAGTGTTAAGAAGAAAATAAATACAATACCTTAGGCCTAGGTTCACTTCTAGGTGTGAGTAAAATAGGGTGCTTTAAAATAAAAAAAAAATAAAAAAATAGCCAATCTTTTAAGAGCTCTCTCAGGTTATGATTTTTTTTAACTTTATATGTTTAAAAATAAATTTTTTTTTATACATTCATTTTTGTTCCGCCGCATGCAGGTTAAATGTAGTCAAGCAGGATTTTACATATATAATTGCAAATTTTATATTTTTTAAGATTCAAACCTGGAAAAGTTTGTTAGTTAAATTAAAAATTTCTAAAAGTAAAAAAATGTTGAATTTTAAAGTCAGAAATGAAATTAGTTTGTATTGAAATTTTACATTTGTTGAGATGAAGTGATAAATTTTTAAGACGGGGGGAGGTACCTGAACGGTGAAATAAGGCTAAGGGAAATGTCGTGAAAAAGCAAAACTATGATTGTGTTTGGGGTAGCAAAAAACAAAACAGTCGGTCAACAGTGTTGGGTGGGTGCACTTTAAGGCAAAACATCAGTCTTGACTAGTTTTTTCAACGTAAAAGATACCCTCCCTGGCACCACTGAGCTATAAAAGGCCGGAAGCCACATCTGGTATGGTAGCCAGGGTCATGCAACAAGCATTAGTAATTTGTATACATAAAAAGTCTTTTGAAAATATTAATGTACATAAGTTACAAGATTTCAAAAATATCTAATATTTATAATAAAAAATGTTTTGATACGATCAAAATCAGTCAGTTACAAAGATATAAGGGTCCGCCATATAACGTTTTATTTTTCCACCTATTTTCGTGAATGCTTATTTCGTGAATGGTAACATTAAGCTCATGTCTGATTCGACAGATAATTAGTTTATCCTTCCGCTAAACGAATATGGTTGTTTATATGCTTGAACAACGCTGGGAAATATTGCGACATTACTTTGAAAATCATGGTAATGTTGCAGAATGTGTGCGAAAATTGCGTACGGATTTTGGAAGAAGAGAAGCACCGTCAGCTCCGTATGTTCGTTATATTGTAAAAAAAGTGAAAGAAACTGGCATCCACATCGATAAACCAAAGCGTGAAAAGCCAAAAGCAGTGCGTACACCCGAGAATATTTCTGCTGTGGCAGAAAGTGTGCGTGAAGCGCCATCAACATCAATTCACCGTCGTTCTCAACAATTGAACATTTCGGAGACATCATTGAGACGAATTTTGCATAAAGACCTTGGTATGACGCCATACAAAGTCCAATTGGCTCAGGAGTTGAAGCCAACTCACCATCCAATGCGTTTTCGCTTCGACTTACAGAATATGCCGATTTTGCCAAAAAAATCATCTTTTGAGATGAAGCTCATTTTGATCTTGGCGGGTATGTAAACAAGCAAAATTGTCGCATTTGGGGCACAGAAAACCCGCACGCATACATTGAAAAGCCGCTGCACCCAAAACGAGTCACTGTTTGGTGCGGATTTTGGTCCAGAGGCATAATTGGGCCATTTTTCTTCGAAAATGAGCAAGGAAAGGCCGTTACAGTCAATGGCGATCGTTATCGGGCCATGTTGAACGAATTTTTGTTCACAAAAATTGAAGAGGAGGATATTGGCAACATTTGGTTTCAACAGGACGGCGCTACGTGCCACATAGCCGAAGCTACACTCGATGTTTTGCGCCCTGTTTTTGAAGATCGCATTATCAGCCGCAGAGCTGATGTCGTTTAACCACCTCGGAGCTGCGATTTGACACCGTTGGACTATTATTTGTGGGGTGCCCTCAAAGATCAGTGTTACGCCGACAAGCCAGAGATAATTGACGCTTTAAAGGACAATATTCGTGAAGCCATTGATGAAATACAGCTGCACACAATCGATAATGTAATTAAAAATTGAACCGAACGTGAAGACTACTGCATGGCCAGCCGAGGCAGCCATTTGAATGAAGTTATTTTTCATTATTAACCGGAAAGATTTTACTTTCAAATAAAAAAAGAAATTTGAGAAAATATTCAGTAGTTTTTTTTTAAAGAATTTTGAAAAAAAAATTAATTTGGCGGACCCTATATATAAATATGCCCATAGTTTCTACGTTAATGACTTAAAACCGACGCCATTTTTCAAAGCTGCACTAAATTTCATCTTAAATTGGTTATCATACATCCTGGATCCTGTTCACTGTTCTTATCTGAAATTGATGAACTTAATTTGACAATTTAGCGTCCCCTCTACCACCGAGTAGTTTCTAGATCCGCCACTGTGTATTTATTTGAGTAAGTATCGACTGCGTTGCGTGCGTATCATTTGCGAATTGTATTAATAGCTTTTCGTAATATTTTCTTTTTAGTTTTATGTCTGCTATAAATCAACAATTTATCTTGCGTCGTCGTGTGTCTGCATCACACAAACCCCAGCATACACACAGGCACTACACCCTCTTACTAACACACACACTGCTGTCTTCTGCAATAGAATACGCGTGCACATCATTTCAACATCCAGAGCAGCAGAAACAGCACCTGTCTTTTCCATTATTGTCGACAATAAAATTAAATTTTCACCCAAGGCCATTTTACCGTCAGTCGTCATCTCATCCACAGCTCTAAAAACGCAATGCCTCAAAGCAGATGGATTTCACTGAAACTCCAACTGTATATTGGAGTGTACTTATTTATTGGAAGCAATGATAAATTCTGCAAAGCAAGCGAATCCATTCTAAGCATCTGCTTCTAAACTCAACTTTACTAAACTGAACAGACATGAGTTCAGTTAAGTTCAACTGAGTTGATTTGAACGCAGAAGTTGTTTTATGTGACAGAGCAGCGACCCAGGAAAATTCAATCAATATGGTATTGCAAAGCAATGTCTTGCTTTTGAAATGGGTGAATCAATTTTTGGAAGAAACGTAACAATAAAAAATAACTTGAAAATAAAAATCGATGCTACATTAAGTTTTCAAAACCAAAAAGACAAATATTTAACAGGAGCGCAAATAAAATAATTGTTATATCAATTTCTTATCCGTAGCTAAGAAGGGCTTTTGGTGTCTACAAATAATTTTTTAAATCTTTTAGAACCAAAAGGTGCCCATTTGCAATAAAAAATTTTAAAAAGTTTTAAAAAATCTTGTAGCTTGATTTTCTCTATTCTAAAACAAAGAAATCTAAATAAATTATATTTAGTGTAGAAAGCTCTGTGGCAATTATTTACAAGCAATTTTTGAATATAGAGGAAGGAGTCCGTTTATTTGAGAAAAATTCGTAAGAATGTAAAATATTTATAAACTTTTCAAATTTGTTTTATTCACAGTTAATTTCTAAATTTGGAACACACCTTCCCCTTATCTGCCTACCAGAGCTGTAAAAGAATACATTCATTTGTGATTTAAAATCATTTAATTCCCAATCAATGATTTGAAAAATTGACGGCATTCATTTTTTCAAATCATTGATTGTGATTTAAAATTTCAAGTCGCAATCAAAGATTTAAATCATTTTTTGTTTATTTTTTATTTTATTTACAATATTTTGTTAGAAATGACAAAATTCAAATTTTTAAGGTGTGCAAATTTTTACAACATTTTCGTCAGAGCAGTACTCTGTTCCGCTGCGTGAAATTATCGCAACATGTTTCTGAGCAACACTTTTTCACGACAATTTAATTTTACTGCCTGTTTATTACTACGTTTACCACTGCGCTATTGCGCTATACGAAACAAAAGCAATAAACACGCAAATGGACCGAATAGCCTAATATTGAGTTTAAACATTGCAATATTTCTTTGGTTAAAATTTTAGTTAGGGTTAGTAATTTTTTTTTTGAAAATTTAAGTTTTAAGCCACAAGGTTAAAAAATATGCAATATACTATTAGCTGTACGAAAATTTATTCCAAGATTTTTAACCATGTATAAGGAATTGAAATATTAAAAGAGTAAGCTAAACGTATGAAAGAACGCGAGAGCGAACCGAAAAATAAATAACAAAATAAAATTAAAAAAGCTCTTAAAAATTAGTTTTGCTTGCAAGTTACAAAGATTAACTGTTAAACAAATAATATTAGTCTATGAATTTCCAATACTTGTTCAACAGAGATATCAATTTTTTGATAATAAGATATGTTACAGAAATACGTGGACCCCTCGCTATCAAATTCTTTTCTCACCTTGTCAAAAGGACTCAATCGAAGCCTGATTGAAGCATTGATCCAAGCACACTGTTTAATAAAAAATATCTTACTAACTTCGCACTGATATTTTAAAACATTATATTATTGAGATTACTGTGATTGTATTCGATGATTTAAATAAATGAAAGAAATATCGTGAATGCAGTCAATAATTTCAAACCAAAGATTTGAAAAAATGAATGCAATCATTTTCATTTTCAAAAAGTGAGCAGAGCTGTAAAAGAATGCAATCATTTGTGATTTTAAATCATGTGATTTATGCTCAAAATGAATGCAATCATTTTTTCAAATCATTGATTGGGACTTGAAATTTTAAATCACAATCAATGATTTAAAAAATGAATGCAATCACTTTTTGAAATCATTGATTTGGACTTGAAATTTAAAATCTTTGATCACATTCAATGATTTGGAAAAATGATTGCATTCATTTTGAGCATAAATCACATGATTTAAAATCACAAATGATTGCATTCTTTTACAGCTCTGCTGCCTACCTTCTGGGTTTTTCCTACAAAAAGTAAAGAAAATACTTCAAATCTAACCAAATTTAATCCTAGAAAAGTCAAATAAATAGTATAGTTCCTTTTTGTTTTCTTACATTTCTATCAAACACACCTACCCTCTATCTGTCACCTTTCTGGGAGTCCTCATTTAAATAACACAAAAAAAAATACAAAAGTGTCGGGAAAAGTTCATATCTCTTCTGAAATGACCCCTTGGGGAATCAAATGTAACAAATGGATTTATTATTTTTTAGCTTCACCATTTCTTCGGGATAAACCCACCTCCCATCTGCTACCCTTCTGGGGGTCCCATAGAAAAAATATAATACAATGGCCGCATTCTAGCCGAAAAAGTGCTCAAGTAGCGAAGTAACATAAAATATTTTCGCTATATAAATTGTGACATCTCAAGGAACATGTTCTGTGAGAGCATACCATTCAGCCCGAAAGTTGTGGAACAGTTCTTTCCACTGAATGCAGGCAATGTATGTTTTCCCCTTGTCCTCATATTTTTTCAACCCTAAAATTCCTTCCAAGAAATCCACCCGCTTTCTGCTACCTTTCTGGGCCCACGGATTGCAAGTAGTATGAAAACCCACAGTAGGGAGTCAGATAGCGGATGGGTGTCTTCGAAAGGAATTTGGTAGTAATATATAAACGGACTATCTCATTTTTTCATGAACGATTTTTTCACTAAGCTCTTTTTTTAATGTTGTCTCAATTAGGGTTGGAGAGGTAAGTGTGTTTCAAAGAAATGTTTCATATATAAAGTTCCAAAAATGCCAACAGATTTTGTTTTGAAAAATTTATTATAAGCCACACTCTTCCAACTATTCATAACCAGAACTATCTTTCTTGACTTCATTTATAAGCCTTTTCGGATAGAAAAGTACTTTCAGCACTCAGAAAAAAACTTTCGGACTAAAACAGTGTTTTTTTTTTTAATTTTAACCTTTTTTTTTGCACAAAGGTTAAAAAAGTTCATAGTGTTTTTTTATTAAATACCAATCGGCAGAAAATATTTTATATTTTGTTTTTTTTTTTTGCGAAACAAAATATTTGAATTTATTTTCTACAAAATGTACCTAAGTTTACTTAAGTAGTGGTAGCTTACTTTAATTGCGTTAATCACTCTAAAATATTTGTTAAAAGATAACAAACTCACAAAACAGAACTTTTGTTCTGTAATTATACTTTAAGATATGAGCTACTGGCTATTGATGGTTTCTATTTAAGGAGGAAGGAGTAAACAGACTTGTACAGTTTTTCTGCTGATTATTGCTCTACCCTTAAAAAGGCAGTTGTAAAACTTAAAAAAAAAAAGTCGAAATAATATAAATTCCGAAGTAATACTACTTTTTGCTTAAAGTGAAATATATTTTACATTCATTTTTGTTCTTTGTTTATATGAGCTAAAATTCGAAAAATGCTAACTGATTTTTTTTCTTTAGAATACTTTCGTATTAAAGTGGTTTCTCCCTCTTTCTTAGTTATGTAATTTTTCCCTATCTCTATTTAATTTCATCAAATCTAAAGAAATGAAAAATGAATGAATAAAACGTTTGAGAGGTAATTTTATCTTCTTTTTAACGGACAAAAAAACATAGAAAGTATTATAGCTTCTATGTAAAATATGAAGTTAATTTATTAAATCTTTAAAATGTATGAAATATATAAAAATTCTAAATATATTTATCGGTAGTACAATGTTTGTTTGCAGGACTTTTTGGCCAAACAGCGATCGAACTAGGGAAATACAATGGACATACAGAGGCCTTTTAGAAATAATATCGGCTGTGCAACGAGCGTACAGCGGCCGTACATCGGCCGAACAGTGATTATTCTACAAAGAAAATGAGAAGCTTTAACTAACTTCATACACAAAAAATTCTTTTGCGCCACACACAAGAGGAGATACAGTCAACATCAGCATTGCCAAGTGATACTTGCTTCTTTTTTTTTGTGTATGCGTTTGCTGTTAAATGAAAGATTAGTAAAATTTGGTGACATACAACGTGCGTACAGTGGCCATACAACTTAGTTTATGCCATTTTGTCCTACTACTAAATAATTTGTTAAAATAGAATTTTAAATGTTGTTTTTAAACAAAATACATTTATGACGTTGAGTGAACCAATCAATAGAATCATTAGTTAATTTATGTACAATGGACGCATACTTTTTTCTGAATTGGTGAAGTTGAAAAGTTGAGGACAGAATTTATTTCTTCAATTTAAGTTTATTGAACTGAGATTTCCTTATAAGGAAGGGAAATAGAAAAAGCTTTTTAAGAATTGTTTAAGAATATGACGACACTCACCCCCTATCGTCCATTTTTGACCCAACTTACGACCATTAGGCTTTTTGGATAAATTTTAGGTCATGTTCGACCCTTGTACGGTCATGCGGCCCATGTTCAATCGCTGTTTGCCCGCTAATATTTTTACTGGAAAAATACTCTTTGCAGGTCGGATTGAAATTAATGGTTATATGGGCTAATAACTAAAATGAGTTCGAAAAATTGTTATTCAGGACATATTTATTCTAATAAAAAAAAACTATGTAGCACGTCCTTACTATTTACGTCCCAAAAACCATACAAAAAAGTTTATGATAAATCATTTCCCATGAAAAATCTTAGATATGTAATATAGTTTAATTGATGAAAATATAAGTTGGACATATCGTAGTTAAGTGTTTTTCTGCAACCAACTAAATAAATAACAATATATCTTATCAAAACAGATTTAAGAAAAATATATGCAAATTGCCAACCAATTAATTATTTTGCAAATATATGGGCATTTCCACGAAAATATTTTGGACTTTCTTTTAAAATTGACATTTAAAGTAGACATTTGTTATAGGTGTCCTACATAGAAATATTATCCTTTTTGCAACTTGTGTTACATCCTGTTTTACAATACTTGTCAATGAAAGCAATCATCAGATGATATCATGTGCTTTGATCTATCATACAAAATAATTGGAATTCTGCAATTCCGACAGACTTTTCCAAAGTTACCCTCAAACTGTCACGCCCGTTATAAAAAGATATAAAAAGTTTAATTATCTTTTAGCGGAATAATTTAATAACATTTTGGCCTGCAGACAGTAAGAGGGCAAGTGCAAATAATAATTAAGTGGAATTTATATGAAGCTAGCGTGACGTAGTTTGTATTTTTTTATATCGAACACAATGTCACATCCGTTACCTCTTTGTTTTCTTAAGTTATTTTTCTACGCTGAAAAAATATTACTGCAAGTAATACAGCTTTTCTGCAGCAAAGATGGGAAAACCCTATACCTATACCAATAAAAAAAATTCAAAAAATGAATTATTTAAAGTGGGCTTCTCTTCTTTTGGGCTAAGTTGCTTCTTGAAGTTCGAGACTGAATCATTAAAATGCTCTTTAGACGAAGGAGCTGATTCTTTTGCAAAAATTGCATGAAATGTTTCGCATAAAATTGGATTTTTGAACAAAATACTCTTTTAGGTATATTTTAAAACGTTATAACTAGTGTCCGACCAAAAGCGGAATTTCGACCGAAGCCGAATTCGAATATTCGGCCATTTTATAATATTCGTCCGAAACCGAAACCAAAACTGGTTATTAATATGAAAATCTTAGTTTTTTACAACTAATTTCTTACAACAACAAAAATACCATTTCTTATAAAGAAAAAAAATTTAATATAAAGTTTTCATCTAATATTGAAGTTTATAATAATTAAAATATTAATTTATTATAATAACTAAAAAGATAATTTTTTATTTTATTTCGTGCACACTTAAAACAGTAGGTATTTACCTACAATGTATATTTTTATAGAACTACAAAACAAAGTATGATTTTTTAAAGGTTAATTATTACAAGAATAGAACTAATTCGTTTGCTTTTCCTTATTCCACACCCACAGCATTCGTTTGGAAGTTTATCACTTCTTGCTTCCTATTAAAAAACAATTATTATTAATTGCAATAGAGATGATAAAATCTAAAATGATAGTATCGAACTCAAAAAATTAATCAAAATGTTTTGCGCTTGCACGATACATCAAATTATAGACGAATTCATCATTTTTATTTTGTATAACGCGTTGTAAATATTTTGATTAAAAAAAAACTTATATATTTGAATTAAATGATTGATGCAAAAACTTTTTACCAAAAGGTTCGGTGTTCGGTCGAAGCTAACCGAAACTCACAAAAATGGCCGAAACTGGCCGAAACCGAAACCGAATATTCGGTCCGAAACTAGTTAAAACGTCTTATAATAACAAACTTTTTCCTTTTTCACATATACGCTACAATGTTATTTATATTGTCATACCCGTTACTTTCTGCTGACACGACCGGTATCTTTAAAAATCTATGTAAAACTAATACAAATACCGCTACATTGTACTTAAATCACAATTCTTATTCAAAATACTGCTAAGAATCGTTGGGAAGTCCTCTATTTGCATGTTTCTTTCAAAATTTTACAAAATTAACTAGTGAATTAAAAAAATTTTTAAAATTCCATTTCCAATGTCACTCCCAAAGGACATTTTTAGGGGGTTTTTGAAAATACAAGCAATATGTCAACACTCGAAGCTTCAAAATTATACAAAACTATTGCCGAAGGGTCTCAAGGGTTTTCAGTAAATGCAAAAACTCGTCTAAAAATGTCATACCCGTTACTATGTAAATGCCCATATAGCACTGAAAAAAAACTACTTATTTATAAACACTATAAATCCTGGAAAACTTTTAGCTCGGAATAAGATATTTATAAACTGTATTGGGAATGAAAAAAAAAAATATAATATTAATCAATCAGTGTTCAGTGATAACTTCAGTTACGTAAACAAAATCTCAAGTTGATATAACATACAAAAAGCATTTTATATAAAATTTTATATGCTTTTTCAATTCCAAAAACAAACAAAATAAAAAATCATAATTAAGTTAAGAAGTAGAACATCAATTTCATAAACACATTTTTTCACGGTTTTTCTATTTTGACGTAACATTGTTTGGAAAATAGGACGAAATCTAATATAAACAATAGAAAATTAACAGTTTATCGGTATATTTAATAGAGCAGCACACATGTTACTCAATTGATTATTGATCATATTTGATACTAAACACACACAAACACACATTGACTTCAACTTCTAGTTGACAGACAAAAGTTCATACGAGTATATCTATTTTATGTATAAACATAAACATTTGCTTATTATGAATACATAAATTAGCATTATCGACACAATACAATGCTCTGAATTTATATACATATATCCACACTTTAACACAGCCACACACACAAGCAAATATCATATTCTGTGTATTCCTTTTACCACAACAGTAAAGGAAAAATAAAATTACTAATTTTCTATTTGAAGCAAAACGTGCGCACAAAAAAAAATAAAAAATAGAAAAACAGGAGAAAAGGAAATAGAAAAAAAAAAACAAAATTTGTCATCGTTTCGCAATTTTTCTTTTATAACTCAATTGGGATTTCCGCTTACGTTCCATTGCCAATTTCTTTGCCATTTTCATAATTCTTATTTGTCACACTGTGTCATCAATAACAAGAAATGGTTTGAATGTCACCGGAATATTGAATTAGTCAATTAAGCTGAAGAAATACTTTTAATGCTAGTAATAAGATAGTTAAAGCGAATATATTGCAAACAGTTTAACTTAAGTTAATTATTAAGCATTGATATAATAATAGGGTCACTTGTGAACTTGATGTTACTGTGACTTCCCAGCAAAAAAAAAAGAATTCCAAAAGAAGGTAAGGTGGAAGGGAAAGGCTTGAAATCCATCCCTTCCTCTTTCATACCCAGAAGGTATTCTTTTCATTTGTGTATGTCATTGAGAGAAATTCTTTCTTAGTCTTCTTTAGAATTGCTTCAAGAATTTTTTTCAATGGAAGGTTTCTTTGAGCCCTTCAATGAAAGGATTGTGACGAGGCAAAACAGGCGCCAGTTTTGCCGCACATGTCACTGTCATAAGCGAACACGACAACAAAACAATAAAACTAAACAGCAACAATAATATGAAGACAACCAGAACATCAAAACGAAACAACAACATGAATTCAATCAACAGCAACAATCACTACATACATACATTTCACAATATACGTATTTTCTTTTATTTTAAATAATTTTAATATATATAAGATGAATTAATTTTATTGTTAAGTTCTTGAAGCAACAAATGAATTTCTTATTTACTTTATTTATTTCAAATATAAATTACTTTAAATTATATTAAATTGCATAAAATAAGACAAATACTATATAATTCTAATTTTGAACAACGCACCCTGTGCCAACATAAATGTTTAAGAGTTATTTGTATATAAGGCATGAGCAACATTTGATTAAGCGCCAACGGGACCGCGAGTACTTCGATGGGTGACCAGCAACACTACTGAGCGATGTCAACATGTTACCAAAAACATGAGTACGAATAGCTAACCGCAAAACAGTCAAGCTACCAACAATTAGCAACATTTGATTAAGCGCCAACGGGACCGCGAGTACTTCGATGGGTGACCAGCAACACGATAAGCATGTTGCCAAGAAAACCACTGAGCGTTACCAACATGTCGACGAGAGCATGAGTAGCAGATCGTGGCAACACCAATGAGCGGTGTCAACATGTTAACGAAGACATGAGTATAACTAACAGCCATGCTGCTACGTTAGCTAAAGGTATACAATAAACTTGATGATGAGAAGACAAGGAGTAGCTGGCAGACAGTTGAATCGAGCGGTTGAGTGCACTGCAGTTGCTGACAGACAAGTGAGCCGAGCGATTGAGGTTACTGGAGTTGTTGACGAACCACCAAAGCGAGCGGAAGTACAAAAGGGAGTAGCTGCCGAACCATATCAAGATAGAGGATATAGAGGAAGACACACTAAAGTAAGATTGTGTTAAAGTGATTGAGTTATTTAGACAAGTGGCGAGGATAACAGGCGAGACAAAAACTGAGGACGAACCTTACTCCTAATCAAGGGACAACAGGTTTCAGTTTAGTGAGGCATAGCGTCAGCTCGCAAGGGACGATTGGTTTAGCTTTGGAGGCGCAGCGTCAGCTCGCAAGGGACAATTGGTTTAGCTTTGGAGGCGCAGCGTCAGCTCGCAAGGGACAGTTGGTTTAGCTTTGGAGGCGCAGCGTCAGCTCGCAAGGGACAATTGGTTTAGCTTTGGAGGCGCAGCGTCAGCTCGCAAGGGACAACTGGTTTTAGCTTTGGAGGCGCAGCGTCAGCTCGCAAGGGACAACTGGTTTAGCTTTGGAGGCGCAGCGTCAGCTCGCAAGGGACAATTGGTTTAGCTTTGGAGGCGCAGCGTCAGCTCGCAAGGGACAATTGGTTCAGTTTAGTGAGGCATAGCGTCAGCTCGCAAGGGACAACTGGTTATAGCTTTGGAGGCGCAGCGTCAGCTCGCAAGGGACAACGGGTGTCAGTTTATTAAGGCATAACGTCGGTTCTCAAGGGGCATCATCCTAGCTGGGAGCGCAGTATCAGAGTGTAAAGGGAAGAGTAGTACTAGTAACGCACCGGCTGGACAAAAGGACTGTAATCAAGACGCCAGAGTTTCCGCCCACTCAGCACGCCAACGCCCATTAAAATTAATCACCACCGAATTGCTCACTATATATCGCCTTACTATTATTATTACTTAGTTTATACGTAAAATTGTAAGAAATCAAACTTAAAACGTTAAATAAAAGCTTTACTTGGAAGAACCTGAAACAAATAAATCTAATTTTTGTGACGAATCCTGGACACGACTGAGAATACCTCAGCTATAGAGCCGGAAGACCGGCAGCTTCGTTACATGGCGCCCGAGCAGGGACCCTTCCAAATATAGTAAAGTGAGCAATTGTGCAGTGATTTAAAAGTGGTCGACTGGCACACCAAAAAAAAAAGATAACAGCAACATAGATTGTGATAAGCAAACAGAAAAAAAAAGGATTTTTGCAACGTTGGAGAAGTGTATTAGAAGCATAATCTAAATTGTCAAGAAAAAGGAAAAACCCAGAAAAGACGATAACAGAAGAATTTGCAGAACTTACGAGAATCAAAGAAATTCATCATGGTTAAGACCACGTGGGTGTACTCGCTTCGACGAGAAGATCTCTTGAGCTACGCTGAGGAATTTAAATTTGATGCAGAAGGCTCGGTAGAAGAGCTGCGGAAACGGTTCGCAGCCCAGATCAATGAAAATAGTTACGAACCGGAGCAGGAGGAACGGTTGGCCGAACTGGAGGTCAAACACCGCCGAGGGTGTTCACCGGCGCCAGTAACATCTAACGAGACAAACAAAATGCCAGCCATAACGATAACGAAATCTTTCCAAGAAGCGCAAGGCACACATAGAGAGACGAAAGAGGAAGAAGCAAGGGCAGCCGGGATGTCGAACTACCAGACGCGGCCACAACCATATGCTGACGCCCAGAGAGGTGGGCTACGCCCGTCATTTTACAGCGACACCATAGATCGAGTGAAGAAGTGGTCAGTGAGTTTCAACGGGACGGAAGACGCTCTAGCCTTCATTGAGCGAGTCGAGGAGCTGGTGGAGGTATATGATCTGAATATAGATTTGTTGCCACGGTGCATGCCTGAGTTGCTATACGAACAAGCACTCCACTGGTACCGCAACAATAACGCACACTGGAACAACTGGCAGAACTTCAAGACCGACTTTCTGGAATTCTTCTTGCCAGCTAGATTTTTAGAGCGGCTGGAAGACGAAATACGCCGCCGACAACAATTTGCAGGCGAGAAATTTAAAGACTTCGTCATAGCCATCCAGAATCTGATGCGACATGGTAATCTCAACAAGGAGCAACAATTAGAGCGGATCTATAGGAATAGCTGCCACGAGCTTCAATTATATGTGAAGAGAAGAGAGTTCTCAAGCCTAGGGGAGCTTATAAATTTGGCAGGCGACTTCGAAGACTTGAAGCGATCGAACAACAACCACCATCATTCAGAGGTTCAGATGAGAGAGGCAGGTAGCCGGCAGACGCCACAAGTCTCATACATCGATCCACACACAGCTTGCCGACGCTGCGGACAGAACGGTCATTTAGCGCGCAACTGCCGAAACCAAGGTGTAAGTTTCTGCTGGGAATGTGGAAAAAGAAATATTCGGACTTACGACTGCTGCCGTCGAAGACAGGGAAACGACGGAAGGCCCCCTCTACGTCGAGGAGAGTGGAGGCCCAATTTTGTGGAGTCTCGACAAAATTAGACGGTCTTCGAGCAGAAGAGGGCCGCATAGTGGCCACAGTAGCACTCGATGACGTCTGGATGGAGGCTACTTTGGACACAGGGGCGACAAGGAGCTTCATCAGCCAATATTATGCAGACAAGCTGCGGACTACGTTAAAAATCAGGCCTACCAAAACGCAGATTAGTTTGGCTGATGGAAGCAGACAAGAAGTTACAGAGGCGTTAGAAGCGGAAGTATCCCTGGGTGAGAACTATGTGCGGTTGGCGATACTCATCCTTCCTGAAGTGTTGGACGATTTGATCCTTGGGATGGATTTTCTGTACGGCATCGGGACATCAATACGATGTGGGGATTTTTCCCTAGATCTGCCAAGAGTACCAAGGGCACAGGAGCACACAAAAGTTTTGAATTGCGTCGCAGCAGCACCTGCGTCATCAACTGCCGTCGCAGCAGCACCTGCGTCATCAACTGCCGCCGCAGCAGCATCTGCGTCATCAACTGCCGTCGCAGCCGCACCTGCGTCATCAACTGCCGTCGCAGCAGCATCTGCGTCACCAACTGCCGTCGCAGCAGCACCTGCGTCATCAACTGCCGTCGCAGCAGCACCTGCGTCATCAACTGCCGTCGCAGCAGCACCTGCGTCATCAACTGCCGTCGCAGCCGCACCTGCGTCATCAACTGCCGTCGCAGCCGCACCTGCGTCATCAACTGCCGTCGCAGCAGCACCTGCGTCATCAACTGCCGTCGCAGCCGCACCTGCGTCATCAACTGCCGTCGCAGCAGCACCTGCGTCATCAACTGCCGTCGCAGCAGCACCTGCGTCATCAACTGCCGCCGCAGCAGCACCTGTGTCATCAACTGCCGAAGAAAGCGTTACCACAAGGAAAGAAGTCAACAGGAAAAGAACAAGAAGAAGAGGTCGCAGAGAAAATAAGTCGAAAGCCGCAAAAGTCGCAGCAGCACCTGCGTCATCAACTGCCGCCGCAGCAGCACCTGCAGTACCAACTGTGAGACTAAAGTCAGCTACACCTGCACTAAAAATTGTGCAACAAAGTAATATCGCACAACACACGAAAATTAAACCAGACATTGAAAATTTTGAAGTTAAAACCTTTTTGGAGAAAGAGCTGAAAAGTTTTGAGGCAATCCAGGGAGTTTCGAATATCGCCATGCACCGCATCGTGATGCGCGACGAAAGTCCAATCAAGCAGAGATATTTTCCCAAAAATCCAGCCATGCAACGTATAATCGACACCGAAATAGATGAGTTGCTCGAGAAAAGGTGTATAGAGCCTTCGCGAAGCCCTCACAGCGCACCCATAGTGCTAGTAAAGAAAAAAACTGGACAATGGCGGTTATGCGTGGACTACCGCCAGTTGAATGCGAGGTCTATACCAGACGCTTACCCCCTCCCGAGAATCAATCACATTTTGGATAGGCTCAAAAATGCAAAGTTCATAAGCAGCATCGATTTAAAGAACGGGTATTGGCAGATACCCATGGAGGAAAACAGCAAGCAATACACGGCATTTACCGTTCCGGGTCGAGGACTTTATCAATGGCGCGTGATGCCATTTGGACTCCATTCCGCACCGGCCACCTTCCAGCGGGCCTTAGACACAGTCATTGGAACAGACATGGAACCACACGCATTTGCTTATCTTGACGATATAGTCGTCACCGGGACTACGTTGGAGCAACATATGGAAAACCTGAGGGAAGTATTTCGTCGACTGAAAGAAGCCAATCTGCGCATCAACCCAGAGAAGTGCGAGTTTTTTAAGAAGAAAATAAAATATCTCGGCCACGTGGTTAGTGAAGAAGGCATCCACACGGACCCAGATAAGATTGCAGCCATAAAAGAATTGAGGCCCCCCGAAAACGTTCGCGAGTTACGAAGATGTCTCGGCATCGCCTCGTGGTACCGACGATTCGTACCAGAGTTCTCCAAAGTCGTTCATCCGCTTACCGCATTACTACGAAAAGGGAAGCATTTCAAGTGGGGAGCTGAGCAGCAAGCAGCGTTTGATGATCTAAAGAAAAGACTTACAGAGGCACCTGTCCTCGGATGCCCAGATTTTAATCAAAAATTTACTCTTCAGACCGACGCCTGCGATTATGGCTTAGGAGCTGTCCTCACGCAGAATATAGATGGTACAGAGAGAGTTATCGCATACGCAAGTCGCCACTTAAACAAAGCCGAAGTGAACTACTCAGCGACAGAAAAGGAGTGCCTAGCGATTGTGTGGGCGATACGCAAAATGAGACCTTATCTGGAAGGCTATGCATTTACTGTCATAACCGATCATCTCTCACTCAAATGGATGAACTCTATCGAGAGCCCGTCAGGTCGAATAGCGCGATGGACACTTGAATTGCAGCAATACACATATGATGTAAAGTATCGGAAGGGTACACAGAATGTTGTCGCCGACGCTCTTTCTAGACAACCCCTTGAGGCTACTTGCAGCTGCGCTGTAGAACAAAGTGATCAGAAGAAATGTGCATGGTACGAACGACGCATAAACGAAGTCAAGACAAGTCCGGACCAACACCCAGAGTACATTGTTGAAAACGGAAAATTGTACCGCCATTTTCCCCGAACGGTTGGTGACGAAGATAGTGCGCCATGGAAATTGTGCGTACCCAGTTATCTAAGAAATCGCGTTATGATGGAAAACCACGATGCTCCTACCGCTGGCCACTTAGGAATACGCAAAACTATAGCCAGAGTAGCAAACAAGTATTACTGGCCAGGTATGTTTCGTAGCATAAGTCAGTACGTCAGAGGATGCAAAAGTTGCCAAAGTTATAAAGTGAGCCAACAACAACCAGCAGGAAAGATGCTTACCCACCTTGCAGAGGAACCCTGGGCTACCGTTTGCGCCGATTTTGTGGGCCCACTGCCAAGATCAAAACACGGGAATACAATGTTAATCGTGTTTGTCGACAAGTTCTCCAAATGGACAGAAATGATGCCACTTCGGAAGGCAACAAGCGACCAACTGATAAAAGCGTTTAGAGAACGAATTTTGGCAAGATTTGGAGTGCCCAAAGTATTAATTACAGACAATGGAGTTCAATTTACGAGTCATAGTTTTCAACGTTTTTTACAAGATCTCGGAGTACAGCAAAGGTACACAGCACCATACACACCACAGGAGAACCCTACAGAGCGTACAAATAGGACCATAAAGACAATGATAGCGCAATTTACAGAAGAAAACCAGAACACGTGGGACGAGCTACTTCCCGAACTAACTCTTTCCTATAACACTGCCGAATCGGAATCCACCGGTTATAGCCCTGCGTTCATTGTTCAAGGACGAGAACCACGTCTCCCCAGAACACTTTTCGACGAATTTACCACTGGAACCGGCCAAGAAGCGATTACCCCTAGCGAACATGCAGCACGGCTACAAGGAGTGTTTAAGATTGCTAGAAGAAACATGGAGCAAGCCGCACAATCGCAAGCTAGACATTACAACTTAAGGCGCAGAACATGGAAACCAGAACTGGGCCAATTGGTGTGGGTGAAACAACACCACCTGTCAAAAGCAGCGGACCAATTTGCAGCAAAATTGGCACCTCGATTTGACGGCCCATATAAAGTAGAAGCATTTGTGTCCCCGGTCATCGTCCAGATAAGAAAGCCTGGTCAGAAGCGTACCCGCACTGCCCATCTTGCCGAACTTAAACCATACCACACCGTTTGACGCATGGTACCAGATCCGAATCTCCCGCAGCGGAGTAGTAACAACAAGCGTCGAACCTCCTGCGAAGTAAGGGGGGAATGTGACGAGGCAAAACAGGCGCCAGTTTTGCCGCACATGTCACTGTCATAAGCGAACACGACAACAAAACAATAAAACTAAACAGCAACAATAATATGAAGACAACCAGAACATCAAAACGAAACAACAACATGAATTCAATCAACAGCAACAATCACTACATACATACATTTCACAATATACGTATTTTCTTTTATTTTAAATAATTTTAATATATATAAGATGAATTAATTTTATTGTTAAGTTCTTGAAGCAACAAATGAATTTCTTATTTACTTTATTTATTTCAAATATAAATTACTTTAAATTATATTAAATTGCATAAAATAAGACAAATACTATATAATTCTAATTTTGAACAACGCACCCTGTGCCAACATAAATGTTTAAGAGTTATTTGTATATAAGGCATGAGCAACATTTGATTAAGCGCCAACGGGACCGCGAGTACTTCGATGGGTGACCAGCAACACTACTGAGCGATGTCAACATGTTACCAAAAACATGAGTACGAATAGCTAACCGCAAAACAGTCAAGCTACCAACAATTAGCAACATTTGATTAAGCGCCAACGGGACCGCGAGTACTTCGATGGGTGACCAGCAACACGATAAGCATGTTGCCAAGAAAACCACTGAGCGTTACCAACATGTCGACGAGAGCATGAGTAGCAGATCGTGGCAACACCAATGAGCGGTGTCAACATGTTAACGAAGACATGAGTATAACTAACAGCCATGCTGCTACGTTAGCTAAAGGTATACAATAAACTTGATGATGAGAAGACAAGGAGTAGCTGGCAGACAGTTGAATCGAGCGGTTGAGTGCACTGCAGTTGCTGACAGACAAGTGAGCCGAGCGATTGAGGTTACTGGAGTTGTTGACGAACCACCAAAGCGAGCGGAAGTACAAAAGGGAGTAGCTGCCGAACCATATCAAGATAGAGGATATAGAGGAAGACACACTAAAGTAAGATTGTGTTAAAGTGATTGAGTTATTTAGACAAGTGGCGAGGATAACAGGCGAGACAAAAACTGAGGACGAACCTTACTCCTAATCAAGGGACAACAGGTTTCAGTTTAGTGAGGCATAGCGTCAGCTCGCAAGGGACGATTGGTTTAGCTTTGGAGGCGCAGCGTCAGCTCGCAAGGGACAATTGGTTTAGCTTTGGAGGCGCAGCGTCAGCTCGCAAGGGACAGTTGGTTTAGCTTTGGAGGCGCAGCGTCAGCTCGCAAGGGACAATTGGTTTAGCTTTGGAGGCGCAGCGTCAGCTCGCAAGGGACAACTGGTTTTAGCTTTGGAGGCGCAGCGTCAGCTCGCAAGGGACAACTGGTTTAGCTTTGGAGGCGCAGCGTCAGCTCGCAAGGGACAATTGGTTTAGCTTTGGAGGCGCAGCGTCAGCTCGCAAGGGACAATTGGTTCAGTTTAGTGAGGCATAGCGTCAGCTCGCAAGGGACAACTGGTTATAGCTTTGGAGGCGCAGCGTCAGCTCGCAAGGGACAACGGGTGTCAGTTTATTAAGGCATAACGTCGGTTCTCAAGGGGCATCATCCTAGCTGGGAGCGCAGTATCAGAGTGTAAAGGGAAGAGTAGTACTAGTAACGCACCGGCTGGACAAAAGGACTGTAATCAAGACGCCAGAGTTTCCGCCCACTCAGCACGCCAACGCCCATTAAAATTAATCACCACCGAATTGCTCACTATATATCGCCTTACTATTATTATTACTTAGTTTATACGTAAAATTGTAAGAAATCAAACTTAAAACGTTAAATAAAAGCTTTACTTGGAAGAACCTGAAACAAATAAATCTAATTTTTGTGACGAATCCTGGACACGACTGAGAATACCTCAGCTATAGAGCCGGAAGACCGGCAGCTTCGTTACAGGATTCTAGTTGGTGTTTTTCAGAAGAACTTTAAGAAGGCATTCCACGGAGAGGAATGGTTTTAGTTGTTAGGGGGGTTTAAATAAGTCAACAGATGGTATCCGTTTTCCCGTTTTTCTCGCAATTTTTATGTTGGGAAAACAAGAGTTTGGGTTTTGTTGGGGCTTCAAAAATTCTACGTAAAATATCCCTTTTCCCGACTTTCACGGCATTTTGGTGCAGGAAGTATTTAGTGACTCGGTTTTGTTTAGGGCTTTAAAAATCCCACGGAAAATATCTAAAATACTACCTCAACAACAATCAGTTCTCAATCCTGAAAATTTTTTAATATAAACGCTTTCAACTTTTATTTATATTAAGAAATAATTATTTTAGAGGAAGTTTTGTAGCAAGAGTTGAAAATTATAAAATATCCAGGTATTTGGTGTGATTCAAACTTAAATTGGAAAGAGCATATTAACAAATTGAATGCAAAAGTTATCCCTCTCAACTTTGCTATTTATTGAAATAGAAAAGTTATTAAAAAAAACTATTATGGCTAATATAAAACTCTTTCTCTTTCTTTTATAAAAACTTTCTATCCCTACCAGTAAGAACTGCAACAGGAAGCTTATATGGAAATATATTAAATATCCCTAAATATTCAATTCTACAAACTCCTAAAACATTTTACAATAATTTACATAATTTAACTAAACATAATTTCATAGTAGTTGAACCGGAAAATCCATTATATAATTTTAAGAACCCTTACAACATTCGAAACGTTTTCTTTCAAACAGAAAGAAGCCCAAGATCTATACGCCATTATGTTATTAAACTTTTTAACAAATTGCCGGATGAAATAAAAAACATGCATAACCTTATAGTATTTAAAAGAAAAGTAACAGAACTATTGCTCGAAAACTGTGATTTAGTCTTTAAAAGTATATTTGTTTATTTTCGTTTATAGTTAATAAATTTTTTGAATTATAACTTATATTTTAAATTATGTTCTTATTTTAAAAAAAATCTTTACTATATTGATAGCAAACAATGTATAATATTATTTAGTTATCTTCTCACACAAAATATCATTTTTTCGAGAAAGTGTCACACTGATTGTATTACAGTTATCATAAAAGGAAAAATCAATGTTTTTGATACAACAAAGTTTGTTGTATTTTTAAAGCTTTAAATATCATTTCTAAGGCCGCGTTCATAGAACAGGTCCGAACCTGTATAGTTCGCGGAATTATGTTCATAGTCGGACATAGTTCCAATCGTTGTTTTGATTAATTTTTAGCATGTCCAAACAGTTCCGGTTGCAATTTTTTTTTTTTTTTTAATAAGCAATATATACCGACTTCTATTTCACACATACTACGGCTTACACGAATTTTGTGATCGACTAAAATTTCAAATATTATGTTTGTGAGCGAAAAAGGAACCAGTGCTCTGTTCATTTCGATTTGAATATGCTTTCATTCAATCAAATGGAACTTTCGGAACTAGATAGTTCCGCGGACATGTTAAATTCGAAATGAATGAAACTATTAGAAGATATATCGTCGTTCTTGTTATGCACTATGTTCTGTTCATTTCATTGAACATTCGAACGGACGAAACTAGATAGTTCCGGGACATGTTTTACTTCCGAGACAGCTGCTACATACGAACATGTTTAAATAATTAAAATATGTAGAATTAAATTGTAGATAAAGAACGTAGAATAAGGTTTGTTATATTATGCATAAGAAAATCGCATTAATAAAGAACTGACTTAATAATATTTATTCATATACTAGCAGATTATCTTATGAATTAAATACACAAACATATTTTTTCATTCTACAGTTCAAAGGAACTACAAGTTCCACAGACATGTATCCGCGAACTAGTTCCGCTGTACAAAAGAAACGTTCCATGTTCGTTCCGACACCGGAACTGTTTATCACAAGCCTAATTTCCACAGAAAAGACTTCCGTGACCAAAAAACTAAAACTTATTAAAAACTTATTATTTAATGATATCTAAGAGAAACATTTTAAGAGAAATTAACTTAAGCAATTTATACATAAATTCATTTATCGTGATGATCAAATCGTTTGCACTGTTTTACAAATGAAGTTTTCTTTTTCACAAATGTTAAGTAAATGTTTTGTTAACTCTTTTGTTTTAGTAAAAATGAAGGCTAAAGAGAACGAAAAAATGGTTTTATCCTTCATAATGGCTCTCAAAAACGCTATAAAGGAGCACAATTGGATCTATAGAATGTCTTCTAGAAATAGTATCCCTTAGAATACATGTCTCATTTGTATAAACAATTTGGATGGGTTTATTTAATTAAAAGGACACCTAACTAGAATTGATTATGTTTAGAAATTGGTCTTTGAAACGATTTTATTTGCCAATGCAAATATTCTTGTGGTCGTATTGATTGAAGAAATCTTTTCTGGTAGAAATTTTCCTGCTCATGAATCACTTTACATTAAATTGAGGATTACACTCGTAACTAAAATTAATTAACTTGTGGTTTAAATAAAATTATTTTTTTTTTTCTGTAACAATGAATCTTGTTTAAAATTTGCAAAAAACAGGTAATTCATTTATAAATTGATATGAAAGCGAATAAGATTATGTACTTAAGAAAATTAAGCCCACAAGTAGTCAAATGTGTGCAAAAATATATTTCTACCAAACAATAGTCTCATTGTTGCGTTTGTCTATTATATTGCAGCATTGAGAAAACATTTTTCTAACAAGTTTTAAGCATATTTTCGTGGTAAGTAATTTCTATAAAATAGGTCTAGAAAATTTGCCACAGTTGGTAGAGTATCAGTTAATTAGACCAAATTTTTTACTTTCTTATAAATAATAAGTGTTGTGTAAACTTCATTATAAACCACACTTTTTCAATTGAATTTGCATCAGCCGCCTCCTGTGAAAGGCAATCTATTACACCAGCCAGTGAACATGAACTATATTTTTTAATTATTATTATTTTTTTAAGATCAAAGAACCCTTAAGAAGATCAAATAAGGCATGCGCCTTATACAAACAAGGTTTGGTATTTGACTTGAAAGGAAAAGGAAAGATTATTTAGAGGAATTGATTGGAACCATACGTGAATTATTAATTAGGCGAAACAAACGTGAAAGACAATTTGAATTGCTTTTAACCGAGGCTAGTGTTATTTCCAGCCCTTAGTAGTTCCTGTCCACATTTTCCACAATTTAGGTGTGGATTTCTAGTTTTTCATAATTCTTATATGTTCATACAGTCTTTTCGGGTAAAAAAACACTATGAAATTAACCCTTTTTACCACTAGAAAATCAGGCAGGAGTCATTTGGCCTATTTTCATATCTGACTGTTTATAATTATTATACCATTTTTTCTTCAGAAATTGTATTTTGTGACTTTTCTAAAACGCCCAACAAAATGAATGTTATAGCATTTCTGTTTTATTGATGAGTTTCAAACTCAAAAAAATAGTACAACTACCCCATTGGATAACAGAGATTTATGAAATGCGCAGAACAGACTGTATTTAACAAATGGTATCTAAGCTCAGTCACAATGAAGAAGAGGAACCAAAAGTAGTAAATATTCGACCACAACTTTCACATATTTAAACCACGAAAAGATGACATTATCATAGAACCGCTGCAAGAGCAAAATAATTAAAATATGTGAAACAATGTCAAGGACCTCTTGTGGAGCCTGCAACAAATCAAAATATTTTCTATGTGCTGCCTGTGTATGAAAGAAATATTTCTGAAGTATAAAAACAATAAAATTTAAATTTTAAGTTGTATTTTAAATTAGCAAAATTTAGTTTATCTTTCAACTAATAAATTGTTTGTTACTTAAATAAATTTAAAAATAGTTGGGTCGAATGACTCCTATCCGTGATTTAAGCTGTCTATTTTTCAGTCTCTCTAATGTTAAATCATTCGTCGGACTTAAGTAATATTTTTTTTTAATTTTAAGCTTTGTTTTTGCTTAAGGTTAAAATTCGCTTTTGTATTTTTGATAAAATGCAGTCAATAGAAAATATTTTATTGGATTTGTTTTTTTTTTGTTTTTTTTTTTTTTTTTTGAGAAGACAAAAGTTTGAATACAAAAATTTACTCAAGAAGAATTTAAAGAAGAAGTATTATGGAACAATTGAAATATGTGAAAAATTGCATTTAAATTTTTCATTACACATTTTCTACCAAATTTTCTTTATTTTAATAAATATAGCATTTGGAAAAAATTTTAAGTTATTCACTGTAAAATGTTTAGTAAAAGTTATCGAAGTTTTGTACTCTAATATTTTAGCATACTTTATTATTGATGAATAAAATTGGAAAGAAATTAGAATCTCGTAACCACGATTGAAAATGATCCAATTCATTCGTTTTAATATATTTGTAAATAAACAAGTAAACATACTCGTAAATATTTACGACGTATATAAATGCTTAAGATAATTTTTATACTTGTATTCAAACAAATTGGACATATATAATTCTTGTAATTCTCTACATTAACATAAAAGCTCACTTTATTAGTGATGTCAAGAACTAACAAGCACAATGACACGCCACTGTTTGAGCTGGCATCATTGAATGGTTTAACTGTCAATTGCATAATATAACAAGTGTCACTAAAGATGTTGTTCTTTCCTTCGTGTATTGCGCTATGACCTAAGCCCAGACAGAAACATTCAAATATGTTATTCAGAAAATTATCTGATGAATTTATAATTATTTACATATTTTCTGCCTGTTTCAATCAATTTCTGCACGTTAAAAAAGATACAAGAAATGAGAGATTAAAAATTTTCTATGCATGCCTTAATAATTAAATAATCGATTTATATGATAAATAAAATGTCTGATGCGTCTCAATGTCATTGCAAAACATTTGAGCGACTTGACCGATTTTTGTCATAATTGCTCAGTCGAGACAATGCACATCCTCTACGAAATTGGAACCAAAATAGCAGGAGAGCTCATATGATCCTTAAATTTTGTATGTTTAATTAGTTTAAACTACCTAAGAAAAATTTAAAAAATAGTTGAAATCAATCAGTTCTTAGGGGTATCTCCCATGTACCTCTATTAATTTTTTACAGTATTTTTTATGGAAGGTACATACGAATGAAGATCGATCTAAACAAAACTCAGTGATATGGCTTGAATAAATAAAGTTTAAGATATGTACTAAAAACAGTTGAAATCGGTAAGAATCTAGTGTTACCTGCCTTGGACCTCTTTCAAGTTTTAACATGATTTTGTTGGGGAGGCACATACAAAAGTTAGCCGATTGTATAGAAAATTGGTGAGAGTACCTATGCAAACAGATTAAAAGATATATAGATTATAACAGATTATAAACTTATAAGAGTTGAAATCAGTTAGACCCTAAGAATAACTCCCTTGAACCTGTATTAATTTTGTATGGGAGGTACATCTGTTTGTTGTCTCATTATTATTTCCACTGTATTAATTAAAAACTCCACTTCCATTCACTTATTTTTTTTATACTAGGAAAATAAAATTGTTAATTTATTTTAAATTTGCAAAATGTGTAATAAAAAAAAAGTAAAAAAAGAAATGTATGCATATGTACTAGAGCTTTCAATTCAGGGATCCCGAATCCTGAAGTCCCGGGATCCCGAAACCAATTTCTATTCATGGAATCCCGGGATTCAAAACCCTAAATCCTGGGATTTTATTCACAAGAATATATAAAATCTTCAACAACTATAAACGCAACTGCAATGTAAACGATGGCTTTTTTTTCATAATCAAAATCTCCCTGTTCTTTTTATCCCTCTATATTGAAAGTCTAGTTTTTAGTTTATTTTGGTAGTGATCTAAAAGACTGTTTACTAGGCTATTATTTATTACTATGCTTTTATTTTTTACTTTAAAAGGAATTTTTTATTAACATCATACTTTTTACTAGCAGATAACTATTTCTTTAAAGTTTTATTTTCTTACTTAATTTTTAAAATGTTGTTTGCATTGTTTAACTTACTTACGTTCACATTTTTATGTTAATAATAAAGTAAAATTGTGAAGTTTAAGTAATCAGAACGTTTTTTACTAAATAAACTTCTTATAATTATGATTTAGATATTTAAAAAACTTGCAAATATCTTTAATTAAGGATTTTTATTTAAAAAAAATCATCATATCATAATCGTTATATTTTAATTTAATTTTTTTTGTTCTTGTTTAATCAGATATTTTTTTCAATCATAAATTAACAAGTGCTTCCAATTAAAAAACAAAATGCGATTTCAGAATAACACTTTATCTTCATATTTATAGTTGAATTGTTTTTCTTATTTTTTAAATTACAACTGTTTTGTAAACCTTGTCTGCATTAAAAATAATGATTCCCTCTTAGTGTAGCTTTTGAGTTTTGTTGAATATTTTAAGTATGAATAACGATTACGGTTGGATGTATATTAAAAAAAAAATAAAAATGTAATATGAAATTTTTTTGGCAAAACACAAAAAACAATAAAAAGAGTTAAAAGACTTCCCCTGCTTTTAATGCAGCTAAATGCCATTATTTTCAAATTTGGGCATTTCGGGATCCCGAAAAATCCTGGAATGCCGGGATCACGAATTTCAAGTCCTGATTCATCATCCCGGGATTCATCAAAAGCGTTCGGGATTGAAAGCCCTAATATGTACAAAAAAACTCATATGGCTACTAACATATACCGCTTCTGAGTTATTTTGTTCTTCTTTCTTTTTTTTTAAAAATAGAGCTTGAAAAAATTTCATTTTAGTTAAGCACATATGTTAGTAAAGATAAACTTAAAACAAAAGTGGCGTTTTTCAAAAAATGTTTTTAAATACACTTTTATAGTAAGCATTTTAAATTTAAAAAAAAATATTAAAAAAAATTAAAGCAAAAACTTTAATATTATAAACAAATATTTTATAACATAATATCAAAATATTTTTTTCTAAATTAAAAACAATTAATTTACACCGCTGTTTTTTCGATGCCATTTTTTATGTTTTTGAGTTATAGTTTTGCAATATTCGGTCAATATTGCTACCCTCATATACTCTTTTAGATCTTTAAGTCTTTCCCGTTTTTTACTTTTTATGTTGGTGAGTCTACGAAGGCTTTGTTAAGTGTTCTAATATACATAGATACAATATGAAATAGCCAATCGTAACAAAATCGTAAGTGCCTTCTTAGGAAGAGATATCTATATATCGTCACCTAAAATGCACGACGGTGTAACAATACATTTTATGATTTTACAGAAGAAGCAAAACATTTCTTAATTTCTCAAGCGCTTGCACTAAAGGCTCTTTTAATTTTTTTAATCAAAACATCGTTTTTAGTTATAGGAGTGTAAAATTTTGTAGCAACATGTATTTTGATACGGTGCATCATAATCAATAAAAAAACGATTTTGAATTTTTCGTTTTTATGCCTTCTTGCATTTTATGTGACTATACATAGAATTTATTCTTTATGGTTTAATGTATACATTTGCATATTGATAATACATATTGATAATACATGACATGTTGATAATAAAATAGTTCCCTCTTTTTTGTCTTATAAGAATAATTCTATATTTGAAGCCAAATGCAATTTTTATAGGATTTAAGAGACCGACACGCAATTTTTTTTCATTTGAAATTGTTAAATGTTCCATTACACTAGTGTACAAATATTAGGCTTAATACGAGAAATAAATTCACAAAAGTTTTTTCTATGTAATTCGGGCATTTGTCTTTTAAACAAGTGTTTTGGCACCTTTAATATATAGTTTCTCATATCTTCATTTATTTTCATGTAGTCAAAGCAGAAAAATTTATATTTTTTTAGAAGTTTCACAAAAATTAGAAATTTTCAATTAAAATTACATTTTCTTTTATATTTTTAAAATCATTTTAATATTAAGTATCAACTTAATCAATCCGGAAAAAATCATTAAAAAAATAATGAATTAATTATTTAATTAAATTTTATTTACGATTACTAGAGAAAAATTCCATACAAAGTTTAAAATTAAAATATAAAGTTTTTAACCATATCTCGAAGACCATGTTTAAAAATGGTATATTTTTAGAATCTACGAATAGAGAGCTGTATTTGAAACCATTTCATTTTAAGGAAACACTTTTTTCATTTCAAAAATGGAAAAATAAAACCTGAAGCTAGAATTATGGCTTCTTTATACTATTTGGCCCCAAACTAAGTAAAAATTGCTTGAGGCCACACGGTATGACGTAATAAAATCTATTTGTATGCATTTTATGTGTTTTGATTGGATACAGAATTGACACAAATAGTACACTGAGAAAACAAAAAATCAAAAACGAACATTTTCAAAACGTAAAATTAATATTTTTAAAAATATTTTACGCCATACAAAAATTAAAACGCATATTTTGAAATAAAAAAGTAAAACGAAACGTTTTTAAAACAACCACGAATATTTTAATCGCACATTTTTAAATAAAAAAGTAAAACGAAACATTTTTAAAATAACCACGAATATTTTACTATGATAAAGTAGGTTAAAATTAATATTTTTAAAAACCAAAACGTTTTACCATGGCAGTAAAATGCACATACTTTGTTTTAAAACACTTGTTAATAATTTGATATTTGTTCAGAAAATAAAATATTTTTCATTCTCGATTTCATCACTCTGCAGTTTGCCTGCAAGAAAGTAATGAACGAGTTTGAGTTGGAGCATTTGCTGCCACAACTAAGAGGTAAGTATTTTAAATAAAATTAATAATATCTGACAAAATTCTATTTTTTATAGACGCTGGGATATCTATAGTGTAATTATCTAAAAAATTTTAACGACATGAACATAGCTGATGATAAAATAACTAAAATAAAACTGTAATTTTGAAAACTAAAAAAGCTTTTTTTAATTAAAAGAGGAAATGCGGATTTATGTAAATTTTTGTAATTAATGGGAAATAATGAACATTTTCGTTTTTTATATATAAATAATTTTTGTACTATTGCATTTTAAAATGTTTATTGTAACAAATCGAACAAAAATTATAGAATCTAATTTTAAAATTTTCGTTTTTAAAATGAAAATAAACATTCTACATTTGAGAATATCTTATATATAAAAATGGATGTATGTATGTGGGTATGTGGGTATGTGGGTATGTGGGTATGTGGGTATGTGGGTATGTGGGTATGTGGCTATATCACGTATAGACTCCAAAACCGCTGAACCGATCTTTATGAAATTTTCAGAGAAAATAAAGCCACATCTTGAGAGTGTTCCTGTGAGGTTTGGTAACGATTGGAGAAGGGGGCGTGGTACCTCCCATACAAGCCAAATTTGCTCCATCGATCACAAACCAAAAAAAGGATATATATCAGGCGGTTTCAATCGTAAAAAACTAAGATTTGGTAATTTTGTTCAGATGGTTACTGTCGGTAACTGTACAAAAAATGGGCGTGGTCGTAAAATAAATACGCCCACTTTTTCGAAATCATGGCAATTCCAGAGTTCTATACACTTTTACAGTGAAACTTACTGTATAGGTGCTCCAAGAGGCGGTCACTATATATAAATGTTATCACGCCCACTTTTACCGCCCACAAATCAATGTCTATATATATAAAAAGCAAAACGATGTGTGTCTGGCTGTGTGATGTCTATAGACTCCAAAACTACTAAACCGATTGACCTGAAATTTTGGCAGCCGATTTGTTTCACGTACGAGATGGTTGAGGGGAAAAATGTGCCACACCCCCCTTTTACCGCCCCCAAATCAATAAAAATGTTATATTTCAGTCAGTTTGGGTCGTATAAGGCTAAAATTTTGCAATTTAGTATGTACGGTTACTGTCGATAACTGTGCTTAAAATGGGTTTCCACGCCCCCTTTTACCGCCCACAAAGAAATGAAAATGCTTTATTTCAGACGGTTTTGGTCGTATAAGACTTAAATTTAGTACTTTGGTTTGTGTAGTTACTGACAGTAACTGTACGAAAAATTGGTTTCCACGCCCCCTTTTTGCGCCCACAAATCAGTGAAAATGCTATATTTCAAGCAGTTTTGGCCGTATGAGACTAACATGTGATACCTAAGTTTGTATGGCTACTTTCAGCAACTGAACTAAAAAAAGGCGTCATCGCTATATAGCCACACCCACACCCACTTTTTGAGAAATCATTAAAATTGACTACTGGGTCTATTGAGCTAAAATGTTGCTTTATTTTTTACTGTTACTGTCAGCAACTATACTAAAAATTGGTTTCACGCCCCCCTTTTACTGCCCACAAACCAATGAAAACGTTTTATTTCAACGGTTTGTATCGTGTTGGACAAAAATTACTCTCGGTAAGTACACTAAAAATAGGCCTGTCCCACTTTAGTTAAACTCACTTTTCAGGGAGTTAGCGTCGAGTGAAGTAAAGTGCGCCAGTCTTAACCTAAATTGAGCTGAAATTTGGGCAGTCGATTTGTTTCGATTACGAGATGGTTCAAGGGAAATATTTTCCCGCACCCCTTTTTACCGCTTGCAAAACAACAAAAATGCTACATTTCGCATGGTTTTGATCGTATTAGACTAAAATTTGGTTATTTAGTGCGTATGGCTACTTTCGGCAGCTATACTGGAAATGGTGAATATATTTTGCATTTCTTGACATTTTCGTATATGTCAGTAAGGTGGTCTGTGGCAGAACAATGTCTGCCGAGGATAGTGAGTGTTCCTGTGAGGTTTGGTAACGTTTCGACGAGGGGGCGTGGTACCTCCCATACAAGCCAAATTTGCGCTATCGACCACAAACCAAATAAAGGATATATATCAGACGGTTTCGATCGTAAAAACTAAGATTTAGTAATTTTGTTCAGATAGTTACTGTCAGTAACTGTACAAAAAATGGGCGTGGTCGCATTAAATATACTCCCACTTTTTCGAAATAATGGCAATTCCGGAGTTCTACACATTTTTATAGTGAAACTTGCTGTGCAGGTGTAGCGTACCGTTTCAGTGATAAAATTTTATGGGAGTTGGACAAGGAGGAGGGGCACCTCTCATTTAACCCAAATTAGTGATATCGAATTGCTTTGAAGTTATAGGTTGACAGCGTCAGAATTCAGTATTCGCCCTCAATTTATACATGCAGTTTCATTAATTAAATTTTATGGGCGTACGAAAAAGGGGCGTGAAACCTCCTATTTAACCCAAATTAAAGATATCAAGCGACCTATAATCTTTGGGATTATAGGTCGCACAGTTTTTGAATTCAGTATTGGACCTCATTGTACACATGTAATTTAATTGATTACATTTTATGAGCGTTGATCAAGGGGGAGTGGCACCTCCCATACAACAAAGATTTGTGATATCGAATAGCTTTGGAGTTCAAGGTCGCACAGCGTCGGAATTCAGTATTTGACCAAAATTTACGCATGCAGATTTACTGATAAATTTTTTTAGAGTTTGTCGGGGAGGTGTGACACCACCAACTTAACCCAAATTTGCGATATCGAATAGCTTCGGAGTTATAGGTAACTCAGCCTCGGAATTCAGTATTCGACCTCAATTTACACATGCAGTTTCATTGGCGAAATTTTATGGGCGTAGGGAAAGGGGAGTGGCACCTCCCATACAACCCAAATTTGTGTTATCGAATAGTTTTGGAGTTATATGTCGAACAGTTTTGGTATTCGGTATTCAACCTCCATGTACACATGCAGTTTCATTGATTAAGTGCTATGAGGGGTGATCAATAGGGCGTGGCACTTCCTATACAACCCAAAATTGTTATATCGAATAGCTTTGTGGATATAGGTCGCACAGTCTCGGAATTCAGTATTTGACCTCAATTTAGACATGCTGTTTAACTGATAACATTTTATGGGCGTTTGACAAGGGAGAGTGGCAGCAACGCGCCGGGTTTCAGCTAGTTTATTATTAAAAATCAAACGAACCTTTTAGAATCTCGTTTTAAAATTTTTTGTTTTTAAAATGAAAATAAACGTTTTACTACAGCATTTTAAAATATCTATTGTTAAAAATCAAACGAACATTTTAGAATCTCATTTTAAAATAAAAGTTTTTGAAATTAAAATAAACGTTTTACTATTTCATTTTAAAATGTTCGTTTTTAAAATAAAAATAAACGTTAGAAGTGCAAAATCTGGGTTAAACGTTTTTAAAAAAAGCTCGTTTGTGCCACTTTTGAAAATGTTGTTTTCTCTGTGTAGTAACAGGAATAACAAAATCGCCTTTATTTGGAAACCTCAGGCATCAGAGAAAACTAAAACACTTTTTCGCACTATTTTATCATTTTTACCTTTGTAGTCTATTGGAGAGTGCGCTAGACTCTCAACCCAGAGGTCCCTGTTTCGAAACCGGGCTCAGGCATGGTTCTTTTCACTTTTTTTGTTCTTTCCTACATTAAAGAATTATGGAAAACCAAAAATCCACAACTAAATTGTGGAAAATGTGGAATTAAAGGAATAGAAAAAACTAAAGGACTGAAAATGCTTGCCGAGGTTAAGGCATAACACTAGCCTCGGTTAAAAGCAATTCAAATTTTCTTTCAGGATTGTTTCGCCTAATCAATAATTCACGTATGGTTCCAATCAATTCCTCTAAATAATCTGTCCCTTTCCTTTCAGGTCAAAGACCAAACCTTGTTTGTATAAGGCATGCCTTGGTTCTTTGATCTTTTAAAAAAAAAAAAAAATTTTCTGCTAACTACTTTAATATGTTATACTCAATTTAATTTTTGTTTATCACTAACTGAATGCACAGTGACCCTTTTTTTTGTGAACAAGAAACCGAAAAATGTTTTCAAATATCTCCGGTGTCCTTATCACGAATCTGGCACCCAAATTTCTTCTTAGAGAAATCTGCTTAAAGCGTTTAAACTAAAAGTGGTACACAATTTTTGTCTGAGGCAAGGATGTTTGTTATAAGTTGATCAAAAATTTTCTTTCATACTTTTAGAAACAACTTTGTCCTTGCGGGAGAGGAAGACATTTTTTTTTCCTAAAATGTTTTTTGGGAGATCTTGACAGCTTTACGCAACTTTTGAGACCTTATAGAATGTAAAATTCGAGAAAGCGAATTGTCTTTATATCAACAGTTTGAATTAATTTTGCATTTTAGGAGTCTATTGTATGAATATGGTGAATCTTGGGTAATTTTGTTTTTTAATAGGGAAGATTTTTTGCCAACACATAATTTTGAATTTCTCAATGATTTGAAAAACGTAACAATAAGAGTGAAAAAAGGGGTGGTTTTTTGAAAAAACCACAATGAAGAGGGCACTTAAACGATACTTGTCTCTCTTAGATTAGCTTATTAAAAGCGCGAAATTAAAAAATTGGTGGAATCGAGGGACAAAAAGTTTGTAAATGAAACATATGTAGGTTAAAAAAAAAATTATAATTATTAAGAATGGCAGAAAATGCACAGGGCATACGTAATATTTTAATTTTTTCATCTAAAACATTTCTAAAACCTTTTCATCTAAAACATCTTTGAATTGACAGGAGGTTTCAGGAATGACATTTTTTGCCTATTATGGGCATTTCCACCTGCAAAATTATTTTTTTAATGACCTGTTACTACATAAGCATATGTAAGGTTAGGGTGGCTGAGCCGGTAGACTCGTACACTTAGGCCAGTGTAGGCCCGTTGTGATACCTCATAGTCTCTTCGAATCTATGAGAGATTTTCCTCCTCAAACCAGTTCGAGCGGATAATGAATTTTAGGATATGCTTGATGAGGCATGAGACTTCGTGAGTCTTTAAGTCCATTTAGAAAGGGATGGCCCAGAATTGCCATTCTCTTTTTGGCTAAAGATGGACATTCGCATAGGAAGTGCTGAATATTTTCTACCTCCTACTCACATTTGCACCTTCTGCAAAAATCATTGGATGCAAGTCCTGACCGAAGAGCATGAGTTCCGTTTAGGCAGTTAACCGTGAGGATTCCTACTATTTTTGAAAAAATCATTCGATGAACTAAAAACAAAACTTTTAAATCTCCCGATACTAGAATATCTCTATTTCAATAAACCATTCATACTCACCACAGACGCTTCTAATTATGCTCTCGGTGCAGTTTTATCGTATGCTCAGACTTACCAATTTCGTATGCAAGCAAATCTCTTGCAAACAATACCTAAACAAGCCAATTATTTTAAAAGAGCTTTTAGCTATACACTGGGCAATCAATTTCTTTCGACTCTACCTCTACGGTAGAAAATTTTCGGTTCCAACAGACCACCGCTCTCTAGTGTCTCTTTTCTCACATAAAAATCCGTCATCAAAAAAGACACGCATAAGATTAGACCTTTGCGGTTATGATTTCAACATTGTTTACAAAAGAGGAAAAATTAATACTAATGCTGACGCATTATCGCGGATAAAATTAAACAGCGATTCTCTAAAGGCTATGATTCCAACAAATACAGAAGATGGCAAAAATATACTAGCTATTACAAGAGGTATGATAAAAAATAAACATACGCAAAATACTGATTTTAAAAAGACGCATTGTAATTCTCATAAAAAGCGTCATGATTTTTTTGTGTGGGATTGTACATCCATAACAGATATTGAAAAAAATGAAGAAATTAAGGTTGAATACAGAAAAAGATTTTAAGGGTACCCAATTTGAAATTAATTATGAGGAAGTAATTATACTTTGTAGTGATAATCCACTGTTCACACCGCTGACTTTGGAGAAGCAATCATCAAAAAAGTATAATTTAGGAATAGAAGGGCTAGCATTTAAGAGAAACGATTATATATTTAAAGCCATTGCAATGGATAAATTCAAAGAAATTTACAATAATCTAAAAAGAAAAAATTAAAATTTTAAAATTTTAATTTATAATGAACCAGAAAGAATAGTCGACAAAGTAAAAAAGAAATCAAATAATCGAAGAATACCACAATTCGACACACGGAGGTCACCTCGGTATAAGAAAAACAATAATGAAACTAAAGCAAAAATACATATGGAAAAATATGAATAAAATGATAAAAAACTACATACTCAATTGCGATAAATGCAAATTAAACAAACAGACTAAACATACAAAAGAAAATTTAACAATGACAGACACACCAAGTACCAGCTCTGAAATCGTTTCAATCGACACAGTAGGTCTTCTACGTCTATTAAATAATTATAGATATATACTAACGATGCAATGCGACTTCACAAAGTATGTAATAGCATGTCCAATGGAGACAAAAGACGTAAAAACTGTTGCTAAAACATTAATTGAAAATGTAATTTTAATATACGGTCTATATTATTTAATATAGACCTATTATTTAATATAGACCTATATTTAATATATATAAAATTTTAAAATCAGATAGAAGTACAGAATTTCTCAATGAATTAATGTCGGAAATATGCAGCCTTTTGAACGTTAAACAAATATTTAGTACTCCATATCACCATGAGACTCTAGGCTCTATAGAGAGAAACCATCGAGTATTAAATGAATATTTGCTAAATTTTTGCAAAAATGAAGAATGAGACCAATGGATTGATACTAATTATACACCATTTGAGCTAATTTTTGGAAAACTAGCAAATCTTTTAAATGATAATCTTTTTCAATCAATAGTTTACGATACAGATAATTACGCACAAGAATTAAAACATAGATTAAAATACTCTTTACAAAAATCAAAAGAATAAATAGACAATGCAAAAACGAATAGAATTGAAAAAGAAAAAAATATAAAGCCGTTAAATTTAAATATTGGAGATAAAGTTTTAATAAGAAGGGTAAATAGAAGAAAAAAGCAATCTCCTTATATTGGTCCATTTATAATTGTTAGCAAATTGTAAGTAAATTCAGTAATTAATATCAATGGAAAACTAAAAAAAATATCATAATAACATGTTAAAGAAATATTTGTAACAAATTGTATCTTTTTGTTTAAAATTTTCAATTGTATAAATAAATGAATTACATTAAAATATTGCATAAGTTGAAACACAAAAAAAAATATTTTTTTTTTTTTAAATTTCAAATTATTTTTTTATCTTAAAGATGAGGGTGTAATGCACACACCTTTACATTATGAACTACTTATAAATCACATTAAAACAAACAACTATAAAACATATTTAAAAAGATACACACCTTTACGGTATGTATCATCTTATTCTATTTTACTGTAATATACTAAGATAATATTCTAACAATAAGAACATATGTTCATACTAAGCACTACTATCTATTTCATTCGCACACATTTATTCATATTGCTGAATACAAAATATATCACATTACATTTTTACTTTTACTCCTACACAAATATATTAACATATGATTATGTTTACGTTTTCTAATAATTTAAGTCTACTCACTCACACACATTATTCTACTATTACTAAATTACAAATATTTATTCTACTATTACTTTTACACTAATTTAAGAACATATGATTCTGTTTCCTTTTTAAATACAAAAACAATAGACAACTACACAGAAAAAATGGAGTAGAAATTTTACCTGAAAATGTAGAAAACTCAACTAAATTAATCCGGTGATTTTCAGTCAACGAATTTGTTTAGGTGCTCTAAAAATTTCGAAATGCTAAAATAATGGAATTGAATTAGGTACTCTAACTGCGAGAGTAAATAAAGCACCTAAGTCTTTAGGTGTGTTTTCAACCATAAAATAGATAAGCCACATAATTAATTAGAAGAATTGACAATTTATTTTTGAAGCAATGTCCACTTCAGAGTAGGTAAGCCACCTACTAAGTGTAGAAAAATTATCTATTTATTTAGATGGCAGTGCCTACTTAAGAGTAGAAACGGCAACTACATATTTTCACAAAATCAACTCTTTATTTTGATAGCATATCTACTTTAGAATTGGAAAATCAATCACTTTTTTTTAAAAAATTCGTCTGATTATTTAGATGGCTTTCTTACTTAAGAGTAGGAACGGCACCTAAATATTTTAGAAAAATAAACTATTTATTTTGATACCATATCTGCTTTAGAGTTGGAAAACTACTACTTATTTTAGAAAATTCATCCAATTCCTTAGATAATTTTTCCACTTTAATGTAGTTAAGGAAACTTAATTTTTGGAGTAAATAACCAACTAAATGCATTAACCAATCGAAATAAATAAAATAATGATGAATAAGTTTTGAAATTTAAAATGTGATTTTATTACCTATTATTTTTTTAAATCACTTATATGACTAATTACAATAATAATTATTTAAACATAAAATTTTTAATAACAAAAAAATTGCAAAATCAAGTGCAAATAACTGTTCACAAGAAAAAAGAGAGTTATTCTGAGTTTATATAAGACAAAGTGATTAAAATAGTTGATAATAGTTAGCACATGATAACAACAATAAGATTAAAAATAGGTTTTTCTTTCGTATTATTAAGTGATTCAGGAGATACATTGTTTTTCAACCACATCTCATGGCCAGCAATTTCTCCATCTGATTGTTCTATAGCCACTGAATTGAAAATTGTTAGTAGAGGGTAAAATAAATAGAAACAATCTTTTAAAATAAATTATTCTTATATCTCTAACCAACCTTGTACATTTGATTCTTGAGTTATTTCTTCGAGGGATGCTGCTTTTTTTAAATTATACCTACTTTTTAAAAAACCTAGTTTCCTATATTTTTTAGAGAGGGCGTAATACCTCTATGCTAACTTTCCGCGTGTCCCTTTAAAACCAGTGTATACATACTATAGTTGAATTAAAATAATATTATTTTGTTTTTAAAAATGTAAGATTAAAAAGTGTACACGATAAACTTTTTAATAATTTTGGAGGCGGAGAAAATATTCTTGCCACGCAAGATATATTCAACCTGGTAGAAGTGGTAGATAAAATTCTCTCTTGTGATAGGACAGCACTTGTCAAAATCAGCTTTTTAAGAATAAAAGCAAAGCAAATAACAAAACTTGCAAATTATAATATACCAGGTGTTTGATAGCTTCGGTACCTATATATCATGTTGAATATACCATGTTTGCCACGTATGAAACGAGGAAAATTAAATCGCTGTCTCAATTTTATTGTGTACACTCCCTGACATACTTTATCTTCACATGGAAATAAACTTATTATTTGTTTTGCAGCTATTTCAAAGTCCTTTTTTGAAATCTTTCTATATTGATGTAGCCAATTTTCCGCAACTATTGTAACAAGCAAGTGCCGTTCTTCAGTTGAAAACGCTCCGTTTTTCTTAAATTTAATATAATCCCTTTTCCGCGAATTGAAGCATAGAATAGATTACCCAAGTTCTGAAAAAAATATAAAATAACCAAATTCTTATGAATATTGTGTTTTGATCACATGAGTTTTTTTTACAGAACTTGACGAAAATTTAAATTTCAACGGATTTGAAAATGGAATAAAGAGAAAAAAATATAAGGTGGCTCAAAATATTATTGCTTAGCCACTAGAAAAAAAAACGCGATTTGTTTTATTAACACTTTCTGGCCAAAGTTATTACAATATAATATAATAATGTGAAATAGTGAATACAAACCGTATCGGAGACTTCATAAAAATTTAATGAAAATTAAATTTAAAAAATTTTGGGCGAAGTTTTCGGTCTTTTTTTAAAATCCAAACATTAAGTGGATAGTGAAGATTAAAACTAATTTCAAAAAACTTAAGGCATTGTATTAATTCAAGTGACATTTAAAGAAATTTTACCGATTTGGTAAAGTCACTTTGTTAGAAAGAAAGGCGTGGTTTTCATACGATTTGGCGCATTTTCGAACTTGATCTTTATTTTTGAATGAAAATCTTATACCTACGTATTTTGAATTTCGTTAAGATAGCTGTAACATTACGGCTGTTTTCGTGATCACAGACAGACAGACGAACAGACGGACATAGCTAAATAAAGTCCCCATACAAAAAAGGGATTGTTAGCGACATTTCGCTGAAATTATTCTAGTATAAATACCTGTGAAGTCAGGAATATGCTCCTCCAGCCCCCAATCCCAAAGGAGCTTCATCATCTGGGAGCAAACTTTGATTGTTGGCAGAACAATTATTTGGTCCCCTCCATTGTCAGTAGTATAAGGGAATAAAATTTATCTATCCGATAGATGTTAAGTTTAATATGTTTTTTTAAGTATGTTTGTTTTTCAATGAAACGTTCGAAATTATTTGAAAAAAATGATTGTTGAAAAATGATTGAAAAATGATTTAAGAAAATTTCAAAATTATTTTTTTTTTATAACAAGTGAAGTACGAATTCAACAACTTGCATTAGGTAAAATATATAAAAAATTTGGTTATTTTCTAAACAAAATTTCAGTCGAATTTACAGTTTTTAATTATGTAAAAAACCTAATGCATGATTGTTTTATTAACTGTGCAAGTAGAAAAGTTGCCGAAAAGATTAGGTGAAGTAGAAAATTTCAGATTACCTAATTAAGTTTAGGTAATAAATCAATTTTTTTATTTTCTGTGTAGTTTTAAGACAAAATAAAGTTATACATTAGGCCGGGTAGATTTGTGGGGAGGCAAAAAATGGCCCATTGCTTAGTGAAAATCGTATTCTTGTGATCAAAATAAGAAACTTTGCCCGATGAACTATACCTCTAAAACGAATTCTAATGCCCCAACTATTGACTTTTGTCCCGTAGGATCAAATTTTGAAAAATCCCTCTTTGACCCATTTAGAGTGCCCAAATCGAGACGTAATGTATGACTGAACCCCACTAACTTTGGAGGGCCGATCCACCCATGCCAGTGGCGACCCCATTTGGTCTCGATTGGGACACTCTAAATGGTTCAAAGAGGGATTTTTCAAAATTTGACCCTACGGGACAAAAGTCAAAAGTTGGGGCATTAGAATTCGTTTTAGAGGCATAATTCCTCGGGCAAAGTTTCTAATTTTGTTCCCTAGAATACGATTTTCTTTGAGCAATGGGTGATTTTTAAATCGACCCGCCCTATTAAACATACTATAAAAGAACGAACAAATTTCAAATAAAGTCAATCAGTCTTGAGCTTGAAATAAGCTGCCGACTTTTTCATTTTTCAACAAGCCTTATGCACTTTCAAGTGAACGGCTTAAAAATGTAAAAAAATCTCAATGCACTTTTAAAGAGACGGCTAAAAAAAATAAGAAAAATGTTAATTAGAGCCAGTGGCGAATCATCGCCGGCACCAAATTAGGCAGGTTCTAGAACTTTTTATAAAAACGCGAGTCCTTTTTTTATTATTTTAATAAAAAGGCGCTTATTTTACATCATCTGCATAAGCAATAATCTTATAGCCTACTCTCTGCATGATACGCAACAGCTGGCCAACCGTCGTGGACCACAAGAGCGGAGACAAGACTCCGCCTGCGGAGTACCTCTGCTTACAAACCTGCGAGTAGAGGATCCTTCAATTCTTAGTTCACCACCCTGCCCAAGAGCATCTGGTGTATGAAACTCACGAGAAAATCCTCCACCCCCACTTTCAACAAGGCAGAGGTGACCGCACATGGAAGGACGTTACTGACTGCTCCTGCTATGTCTAGAAAAGCAGCAAGCGTATGTTCTTTGTTTTCAAGTGATTTTTTGAATGAAAACACAAGAGAGTAGAGAGCTATTTCTGTAGATCTGCCTTTAATATAGGCATGCTAAGATTTTAGAAGCCTGTCAAATTTCGGCTTAAGAAGAAGCCCAGTGATTCTCTCTAGTATTTTAACCAAAAAGAATGGGAGGCTTACAGGTCTGAAGTTATTCGGTTTAGTGTGAGAGGACTTACCGGCTTTCGGTATAAAGACCACTTTTGCCTCTCCAAGCTCTTGAGATATAGTTAAGGAGTTGGCAAACATAGTAGATTGCCTGAAGCCAGAATACTATTGCATTGAAGCTATAGTGCAGTGGAGCTGTAATAATGCCACCGGGACCCGGAGATTTATATGGTTGGAACAAATAGATCGCCTATCTTAACTTCTCCTTGCTGGTCAACTGCTCAATCTGATGAAGTGTGAGGTCAGAGGGGGATGTTTGAAAGCTGGAGTTGTCAGTGTAAACTTTACCAAGAAAATGTGCATCCATTAGTGTATCTAAGGTTTCGATACATGAATCTGTCGAGGTGCTATATTCCTTTTGTAGAAAATTTGGTACTGTTAGAGATTTTAATAGTATTTTCCTTAGCCTTCAGGCCTCGAAAGTTCTTTCTATTTCTGTGCAGAAGGAGGATTCAGAGGCTTTCTTTGCTTTCCTGATTGATGTATTGTAAAAACCTAGACTCACTTTACGACAGATTCTACGACAGTCCAATCTGATGATTTCGATCTCCCGACACAACCAACCCACAAGCTTATGGGTTTTTTCAAAAAATTTTTTCGGACATGCTTGGTTGAGCGCATCCTAGTGTTTTTTGGTGAAGTCTTGTACCAGAAAGTCCAAATCTTCTTTGTTTGTAACAAGGGGAAAAGTATCTGAATTCAGTGATATCTTGATAAGTTTATTATACCATTTGCAAATTGTCTTGCGAAGATTTCTTATTTTTTGAGGAAAAGATTGATTGGTTTCTTCCCAGCCGAATTCTATATACCTATGATCTGAGAACGAATGTTCTTTTAAGACCTTCCATGAATAGATTTCTTCCAAGAAGTTTCTTGATGCTAGAGTTACATCCAGAACTTCCTCTTGATTTATAACTATAAAAGTCGGCTCATTGCCCTTGTTCAAGATATTTAAGTTAGTACTAAGTATCTAGTTTAAAAGTGACTCATCTCTATCGTTATTGTTGGTACTGCCCCATTGCGAGTTGTGCGCATTAGCATCTGCACCCAAAATGATATGCGTGGCTGGATTTGTTCCCTTTTGAATTTGCTTTGAGAATAAAGCAGTTGAAGTTCTGTTTTGCTAAAATAAATGTACGAGTCTTGCCTTTATTAGAGACATAAGAGATTTTATAGTTTAGTGTATTCAGACCGAGGATTTTAATGTTTTTCATCCAAGGTTCCTGAATCAGCACCAAGTCGACATCGCCCATTGCCAGTTGCCGCTGGAGAACAGTAAAACCTGCTTTGAAGTGATGCAGGTTAATTTGGAGTACCCGGAACATACTTAGGTACTCCAGCTGTGATGTCAGCATCTTCTTAGCTGAGGGGTCCTCTGACGGATCCTGCTTCTTCAGTAAATTAGTCATCGCATTTGCTAACTCGGAGGCGGATGATAACTCATCCTCGCTTCCAGATGCCAATACATCACTGTCACTGGGGTTTTCAGTCGCGGCACTACAGACCGTATGATTTACTAGTGACACCCTGTCCGTTTTGTGAATTCTTGAATGAATTTTACTAAAACCATAGTTTAATAAGCAGTTTACTCTTTCGAGTTGTTACAGACATTCATTATTGAGAATCAACAAAACCTCCATCTTGGACCTCTTGGTATCGGTTTTGGATCCTCGGCTCTGGGTTCTAACTTTACTTCCTTCCAGTTTTGAGTGGAGATAGCTGGGTTGAAGGCCTGAAGCGTTTCCAGAATCTCCTCAAGTTCAGATCGGGTGAGTGGAACCCGGACTCTGGCTCTTGGTCTGGACGGAATTTCATCCAAATCCACAGCTTTTAGTTGAGCGCCTGGGTATAACTCACCGACTTTTTCAATCGCTGCTTTGAACAGCTCAGCGGCTCTTTTATTGCCACAGGCCATCAACTTGACATTGCCCTACAACCATCTCTCATCCGTGCAGGACGACGGTGGCCCCGAATTGTCCTTCAGGACCTGAAAGGTGACCTTTGCGAGCGAAGCCTCTATCTTCGCTGTTCTGGTCTATCACCCCTACAATGGTGCTATTCTAAGCAACCTCTGCGAAGGATCTTGCCCCTACAGCATGGGTCTTAGCCCTCGTGGCGGTCGGGTTTAGGGTGGTAGGCTCCTCCACAGAGCGGTTCCTTTTTGTGGCTGTAGTTTTTGATCGGCTTTGAAGGCTAAAGCGTGAAGTCCGGTAAGTATTTTTTCGCCCATTCGATGTCTTTCCTAATTTTCTTTAGATCGGCATTCGAGGATTGACTTTCCTTAATAGGGTCAGTAGCCAGACGTCGAAGAATTCGGGATGCCTTTTTACGATCTAAGTAACCCGAATCAAGGGGATCCTTTCTTTCAAAATTGGCCGCCCTAGCACTGACCATTGGGCTTACCTTAGCCCAATACACTATTTGAACCCGCGTCTCCGAGTCGATTTCCACCTTAGTTCGAGAAATTAGAGGGTCCAATTCTCGATGCACAGGCTTTCGATGTGCTTGCTGACTCTTATGCGTAGTTGATGAGCTTGGTGGTACCACAGCTCTTATGTCGGAACATAAGGTCCCTACGGGGTTTGTTGTTTGGGTTCCGGTTCCCCGTTTGGATGTTGAGGTTTTTGTTGCATTTATTTTATTGTTGTTTTCCATTATTTAATCCCATGAGTGGAGGAGAAAGGAAGGTCCACCCAGGTAGAGATCCGCAGTACCTGGGCAAAGCTAATTAGATCCGTAGGTTGCCAGTTATCCGGAGCACACCGTTCTCGACCGAGCAATTATTTTAACCTGGGTCCCTAGCTGATCCTCGGCACGGTACGTGTAACACCTTGATCCAACCCGGGGGGGGGAAGAAAAAGATATTAGTGGGAAGGCAATGACAGGCTTAGTTATTCTCACAGAATTTGTATGGTAATACAACCATGTGAAGAATGTAAGCCCCCACACCAGGCAGTTGGAAGGACCACTTACGTCAAGGTGCTGCCAGTAGTGGGGGTGTTACTACATAAACTTCAAGAAAAAAAAATGTTAGAAAACTGGTGTGTTTTGATGAAATAACAATTGTTTTTATTACTAAAATATTTGAGGACATGTAAATGCGCACTTTTCGCTGAATTTCCCATATTAATTTTTTTGTTTTACAACTATTTTTTTATTTAATATCCATATATAACTAAGATATTAAGATATAAAACAAATGTATTCACAAATAAATGTTCACTTGCGTTTGTATTAGCACCGACTAAGAACCACTTACATAGAGTCGATTCTGTGATGCAGTACTTTATACATTGTATGTTCCTACGTGGATATATTTTGTGATGATAGTTACCTGGTATTTTTTTTTTCATTTTATGTCAGTCATAGACATAAATGTTAACAGAAACCACAACAACATTGTTAGTATTTGCGTTGATACTGCTGTTGCTGCGCTAAAATGATTCTGAATGTTTGTGTTTGTGTGAAAATGTTGAGTGGTGTCAGAGTGTGTTAGTTAGATGTTACCCAGTGGGCATTTTAGCGAGTGCTCCGCAAAAGCAGGCATGTTATACTGCTATTATTGGCGTCAATAAACCCTTTATGATCACGGCATTGATGAGTACTCCTCTAAGGCCTACCTTTTGAAAGTTCTGTTTTTTTTCATATTAATTTATATGAAAAAATTTACAAAAAAATTCAAAGTAAAAATTTTAAATACACAGAACAGTTTGTAAAAAAAAATAGATTTAAAAAAAAAACAACAAAATAATTTTTTTCTTTTTTGTCTGAGTTGGGTCTCGAACCCGGGTTCCTTAAAACTAACACATTACATGTTATATTATATGAAAACATTTATATGGAAAAACTCCAAGTCTTTTCGTAAATTTTTGTATGAAGAAAATTTATAAAAAAATTAAAAAAAATTTTAAATACACAGAACAGTTTGTAAAAAAGTGTAAATTAAAAAAAAACAAATTTTTTGTCCGAGTTGATAGACGATAGACGAGTGGGTAAGATGTCGGTCCTCCAAATGAGAGTACGATGGTTCAAATCTGAAATTGTTAGTCGTTTTTTATTTCAAGTTGATATTGATATTGCTTTTCCTTCTAACGTGACTTCTCGAAAGAGCGCTTCTGGCAGGTCTTTTTTGAGCAAGGAGAGCGGAAGGCCTGACAAATTTTCCCATTTCATACATTTTCATACAACAGTGTTTGCAAGGAGTATGGAAGGCCTTTTAGAACCTAGCGCAGGCCTGCCAGAAGGCCTTCGGACTCCTGAAATTGCCCACTGGGTATATATTGATTCATATATTGTTTGAGCTTATGCTGTTGTTGCTATTTGTCTATTTTTGCAAATTTCAATTGATGTGTCAGCAAATTAGCATGCCACAAATGACAACAATAACTTAGTTTCAGGTGCTGATGACAGAGTTACCAGCAATAAGTTTGCGAACACATAAAAGTTACGCAACTTATAAACATTTAGTTGGCTTAGTGCCGAATTCATAAAAACATATAATTTAATGTTACTTTTTTAGTCGCCAAATTTTAAGAATAATTTAAGAATATGTGAGTTATGTTATTAAACTTTCAATATGCATGGAGCTTCTTTTATCTTTAATATTCTTAAAAATTTTTATTGCCAAAGAAAGGCAAATCAGACTTGAACGTATTCAATTTAAAAATTCTGTATCAAATTGTAGCACTAGTCTATATTTCGCCATATTCTATAGCCTGAAATACTTAGTTGGTCCTTTCGGAACTCGAGCATAGAATGTTATGAGAAGTATGTTTTTCTATGCACAAAAAACTGCAACGAGCATTGATTGCTGCTTTGGTTTATTGACGCATATTTGCTTAATATGAATGTACATGATACTGATGCTGAAACTGCTTTCGAATTCCAACCATTTTTTTTAGACATACTTGCATACATGAAGTCATGCTGCATCAATGTAACACACACTACAAGTTTTTGCATTGCCAAGCAGTGACTTTTAAAGGGTTGTTTTTTTTTCTAAATATTTCTATTTTCTTTTGTCTGCGTCTCCTTGGAACATTTTTTAGTTGTATAAATATTGGAAACAATACTATTTTGTAAGTAAGTATGTCAATAAGTTATGTGTGTGTTCATAAAGTATGCTGGTATTTGATGGTATGTAACAAAATGCTTCTATCATTCAGGCATAAATTGGCATAGCCAAGAATAATATTTAAGGGAATAATATTTAATCTGAAATTTTTAAAAAATCTCCTTTTTATTTTTTTGCATTTTTCGTTAATACTTTCTCCATTTATACTATAAAAAATAACACGCTAAAATTGTAAGTATGCATCTAAAATAGTTTCTGAGCTACAGCCATTTTTAAGAATAGCTGCTTGATGGTTATTGCCGGATTTTTTTTTCCAAGAAGCTTTGAAAATAGTATACAAGGACTTTACCAGGCGTAAGCTGCTCGACAGACAACACTCAAAAAATAACTGAAGTTATAATGGTTTGCTATGGCATTTTGCTAAAAAACATCTCGACAGCGGCCTTAAACCAATCAAATTATCCAAATACCTTGCAGTGATCATTTTCAATTATGTTTATTTCATGGGTGAAAACATTTCAAATGTTAAGCAAAACAAATTTCTCAATTCAAGAAAATTATTTTTCTCTGTCCAATCTTAGCGATTAAGGAAGTAGCTCTGACAATTCATAAAAGAGGACATAGTTATCATAATTTAAAAAGATCTCAAGCAATAATGTAGTACAAATAATTCTGCTTTTAAATTGGCCTTAAATGTAATTAATGATACTGTCATGTTTTAATTGGGCATTACACTTTAAGTCCTTCATATCTTTTTTATCGACGGAATTTATTTGGTATCATTATGAACTTATGGAATATATGGTTTAATGTTGTGGTATTGGAATGTCCTATTAGTCGTGAAAAGATTAAATATTTTATATTGTACCATATATTTTTATAACATGTATTATGCGTGTTGATATATTTTTTTCATCAGTTATTATTATTATTTATTAAATATTTTTCTTAAAAAATTACAATGATCCATAGGAACAAATGTATAGTTAACAAATATAACTTACTATTATAAAAAAACTAGTTAGCGACGTTTTTTTGCCCTTTCCAAAGCAATCGCGAGGAGTTTGATTTGCAGAGAGTCTCTGTATAAAAAGTGCTCAACAAAAATGGTTGCTGGCTTTGTTGAAGGATAGAAGGATAATAATAGAATAAAAGTTCTGACAGCTATTGCTCATCTTAAAAAAAAACAAAGCCTCGGGAGCTGATGGCTGACCTGCTTAGTTGTTTAATAACGAAAGCGAAGCTCTATTGAAATGCATTCACGAGCTTTAATGCAGAATATGGTCGGAAGAATGCATTCCGAACGACTGGAATTTCAGTGTGCTCTGCCCAATCCACCAGAAAAACGATCCCTCTATTTGTGCCAATTACCGTGGGAAAAGTCTTCTTAATATCGCATATAAGGTCTTGTCGAGCGTTTGATGTGAAAGCTTGAAGACCATTGTTAACCTTATCAGTTAGTTTAGACCTGGAAAGTTCACCATCAAGATTTTCACGTTACGATAAATCTTGGAGAAGACTCAAGAAGACAACCGAGTCAACACCCACTATCTTTCTGTCGACTATAAAGCCGCTTTCGACGGCCCAATAACAAAGCACCTGTACTCCACCATGTCTGAGTTTGGTATTCCTGCAAAACTAATACGACTTTGCAAGATGACACTGAGCAACACCAGCAGCGCAGTTAAAATCGGGAAGGACCTCTCCCCACCATTTGTTACCAAACGAGGTTTCAGACAAGGTGATTCCTTATCGTGCCAATTTTTCAACTTAATGATGGAGAAGGTCATCCAAGCTGCTGATCTGAGACGTAGTGGCACAATATTCTACAAATCGCTTATCATGCCCGTCCTACTTTATGCATCATAAACCTGGACGCTGAGCAGTTCAGATGAAAAGACTTTAGGAGCCTTCGAGAGAAAGATTCTTCATAAGATCTACAGACCCTAATAATAGGATAATAATAAAAGGGTCATTCGTATTTAAAATATACTCTAATTTTGAAAGAAATCTTATAAATATATATAATGGAACCTTCAAAGTGGTACATGAACGCTCCCAAGAGCAATTGAGCAATGACTGCGAATTTTCTTACTTATACAAAAATTTAATAACTCAGTCAATTTTCATCCGATTTTCATAAATAAACATTGATTTACTATAGTTTTCAAATAAACTATTCTATGATAACTGTAATAACTACAACAGTTATAAAATATATCAAAATAATCCGCAAATTTTAAGAATTTGGAAAAAAGGTAAAAATGGTAGGTTTGTCAATTATAAATCAAAAAGTTCTTTTTGTAGTTCTTAAGATATATACATATTTTATAAGCTTTATCTTTTATCTTTCCAAAACCGTTTTGAAACCAAAAATCGTTTATAAAAATGGAAGAGTTAATGATTGTTTCATGCGTCAAGTAGTTGAAAATCGGGTTTTTAATGGTAAAATTAAATGTTGGGGCTGTATTGACAATTTCCAGTTTGGTGTATATACTCGACCACATCAACAACCTGTGCTATGTCACTTCAAAAGTACATTTTCACTGTAGCACCGTGTATCTAATGGCTTAAATTTTTGTTAGAATTTGACATAAATATTTTAAAACAATTTGGAAGTCTTGTATCAAAATATTTTTCTTGGTCATAAAAAGAGCGATTGACTAGAGCTGTGCTCACGTACGCATGGCAAGACGGGCGTGGTCTCACTCTGGATAATATATATCTTATACGACGTGTGGTATTTGTGAATTGATCAAGCTTTTTTGCCAATTAATTCCAATGATGTTGAATTGAGTGCAATAAGACTGCTTTTAAGTAAAGGAGCATATTTTAATTTTTTACAAACCATGGTGCACTCGTTCATAGAATTTTGGATAGTGTCATAGAAACACTGGCTTTTCTCCAATTTTTATTTATTACAGTATTGTAAAGCACTATCTTATGTTCCAAATGGAGAATTAAACACAAGTAGATACCGTTATTAGCTTCAGGAATACGTTTAAACAAAACTGTTGGATATGTTTCAGTCCTCAAAGTAAATTTAACGTGCGTACTTTTCAGTTCATTCCCTGCAGTGTAATCAACTAGATTTATACCAGTCAACAACTAGTTGGAAGTATCCAACAACTAGTTCGATTTATGTCCTATTCTCATAGAACCGACTGGTATTTTTTACGTGGTGATGTCATTGGAAAAGACAATTGTCTTACTATAGATAAGGTTTTAACTAGTTAACAACTCATTTTTTATGTAAAGTAAAATTCTAGTTGGGTTTTGACTAGTTTTTAACCAATATAGTAATTATCGAATTAAAACTAGTTCATAGGTTCATATTTTTTCAATAGTTCATAGGTTCAAAGAACATATATTTTTACAACAAAATATTAGCTAAAGGCTAAAGTTAAAGCTATTTGATGAAATACCATGTTTATGGTATACTACATGTTTTTAAATTAGTTTTTATATGTTTTAATTTGTTTATTATTAGTTTGTTCCAATGGGGTACCCAGCTCCAACTGGTTTTGAAACTGGTTGATTTTGATAATATGTAGTATAGTTTGATTTTGGCTAGTTTTACAACTGGTTTAATGTGACTTGACAAAAACTAGTTGGGTTTAAACTACTTTTGCAACTAGTAAATCGTGACAAAATATAAACTAGTTTGTTTTGACTAGTATAAATACTACTCATGTTTTAATGCTGACTAGTCTTACACTGCAGGGTTGGTTCTTATTCTCCAGTTTCTAAACCATGTTTTAGCGTTTCTATAGAGTTTTAATGGGTGCACAAAATAGCTGTATCATCAGCAAACGTTGAAGAAACCAATCGATTGCTTGTTGGAAAAGAAATTGGAAAATTCAATGTAATAAAATTTTTACATTTTACTCTAAGCTTTCTATCACTTAGGTAGAATTTTATGTCAGTAAAAGGTTACAAAAATTTAATTTTTCTTGCCCAACCTTCATGCCAGACCCTATCAAATGTCTGAGCATCATATAAGAAAATTTAAGAACAGTATTTTTTTTCTTTATAAGCTTTTCTTATATAATTTTTTTACGATGCACTTGCTCTATAGTACCATGTTTTTTTTTAAAAGCCAAATTAGCGGCTTGGAAAAATTCCTGTTTGTTCCTTATGTGGCTATTATTTTGTTAGAAGTAACTTTAGAAGTAACAGTTTCGAAAGTACAGGAAGCAAACATATTGGTCTGTAAGACGATATTTTTGTTGAGTCTTTTCCAGGTTTGGGATTCATTGGTTTGGGAAATAACCAATACTCAATATTGCTTTAATTATATGTGATAATATTTTAATAGCAATACTTTGAGATTCCTTTATCATTTTTGGAGTAACAAGATCATACCCTGCTGCTTTCTTGCTAAGAATATCCTTTCTTCCCTTAATATTCTCGACTTTAAATTTTAGTGGGCAATTGGGAAGACATGTTAGGAATCTCAAAACTGTTACTGGGTGGATTCATCCGTAATACAGCTTTTAAGTTCTCAGCAAAGGCAAATGCTTTCTTTTCATCACTTCTCGCCAATCTCCCATTTTTAGCTTCTAAGAACGTTGCTTGCATTTTTTTGAGAATTTTATATTTTTATTTCCCCTTTCATACGGAAAGATTGGTTGCTTCTGTTAAAGTTATTTTTTGCGTATTTAGCTTTAAATTTTGTTCTAACTCAGTGTAAAGTAATTCCTTTAGTCATTCCTGACATCTGAAAGGAATTTTTGCTTTACTTTTGGCGATCTTCTTTGCTGCCATTAGCTTCTTACAGTTCGTTTTTCTCTAAGAAGTTCTTGTTGTTGATAAATCATGTGAGTTTACTAATGGATATGAATTTTGATGTAACGACCTTATTTAAATGTTAAAATGACAAGAAAATCCATACGTTTTTCAATTATGACCTCAGTACTCTTACGAGTAAGCAATAGAGCCAGCAAAAGTAAACAATAGCTTTACTAGTTATTGCTCTTCTTTTATTTAAAAATGTATAAAATTAATTCGATTAAATTAATTTTATTTAAGTCTAGGAAAGCAATAGGATATAAGAAACCTTTAAGCCCCAACTCTTAAATGAATAAATAGTAAAATCTAAATCAAGTAACCTAACGTTAATTAAACTGATTTATTTACTTCTTCTCCTAGCAGAGAAGGATCCTAAAGATCCTTCATGCTGTATATTAAAGCCATAAATACCAGTTGAGTGCAGGATGGTAGAAATATATCGCTGATTTACCAGCAAAAAAGTTGAATCCGATTGCAAAGTATTTGAAGGCTTAAGCTTACATCAAGCTGCTTTAGGAACTTGCTAGCAGCACTCACAGCTGTGCACACCCAAAGTCAATAATAATCCTCGACCACTTAACGTTTCAATTGCAATATTTTACAAGGATTCAACAGAAGTTATCCGATGAGTGACGGCACAGTAGCCAACCGCTAACAGTAGAAGGTGAAGGCGATGAAAAAAAAGTGTTGAGTAGTAGTATAACACTGGATCGACCATTTACTTCGTTTAACCTGAACAAATTCGACTGACGTGAGCAACTTGTACACTTAAAAAAAAAAAGGGTGTGTAGTTGCACTCACGAGAGAAACGAAGCTTTTTCGCAATTTTAAATATTCTTATCTTTTGTTGTGTTTCAGTTTTTTTTCCCTGGGATATATAGGACAGCCAGTACACAATTGTTATAGATTTTTGTGATCTTGTGAAACATATTTTCAGTTAAAACTTATTATTAAATGAACCACTGCACGCAACTAATGGTTTTAGATCAGTGGGTAGTGTGTAGAACTATCAATCTAAAGGGTGTGATTGCGGTTCTCACGGCTTACAGAGAATATTTTTAATGTTATATTTTCGTATTGTAATAGATTTACAAGTAAATTACAAACCAAATGGTAAAAGCTTTGCTTCAAAAATAATATTTGCTTGAAAAACAGAAAATTTGACAATATTGGAAATAATTTTTTTCGCAAGACTTTTACAAAGATATCTTTATAAAAGTGACAATTATAGAAATAAATAATGTTTATAACAATATTATTATTATATTTAATTCAATATTTTTAAAACTTTATTTGGCACTTTTCTCTGTGTAATAAATACAATGGTTGGTGAAGAAATTTTTTTATATCTATATCTTGTATTTTAGATTTTAACAGAATTCACCGCTAGAGTGCAGCATGCTGAGTGTTGCGGAGGAAAAACAATGAACGGGTGAAAATAAAATGCATTGGTATGACTGTGTAGTTGGACCGTGTGTGTGTGTGTGTCTGTATTTGTATGGTTTGTCTGCAAATGCATGGTACACAATTCCAGAGCAAACACATAAAGCTCCAAAAGCCGAAGCAGCTCTAGTGGCCACACAGCGGGTGCCAAGAATGGACACGCAACTTACAGATATAAACAGTGAACTAATGTGTGAGTGCGTGTGTTTTTGTATGGAAGGGTGTGTATACAAAAGCTTAAACATAAAATCTGATAGCTTTCGCTAAGTTAGCTTATTTAAGCGTCGATGCGGTAATAAAACATTCGAAAGGATGAACAAAAAACAAACAAACGCACCAAACATCAACTCAAGTCAATACGCTGTAGACGGTGCGAAATGCTATTTTACACTGAGAGAAACTGGTTTTACAGATTTCTATCAAGATGTCTCCATGATGGTTAAACTGCATTACAACTACTCATTATTCTGGAAGGTAGCGTTGCATTTGAAGAAGTCATTTTATGCCGGCTGAAATTCATGACAGTAACAATTTTCCGCTTATACATATGAGATATAAGCGTCAGCTGCTCCAGAAGTGGTGGAGCTAAAGGTGGCAACCTTTTTAAAGTTGTAAAAAAAAACTATGCCACGAGTTATTTTATTCCGCGCTAAACTTCGTCGGATGGATTTTGAGATCATTTTGAACCAAAAACTAATCGTCAGCTGTTTTGCAGATATATATATATTCATAAAAATTATAAATCAATTTTTTAATTAAACTCATCCGAAGTATCTGTTTTGGACTGATAATTTTTTTCAGAACTATCATCCAAGCCGTCTATGATGACACCCCGATCACGCTCAAATTCCTCTGCATCATCTTCGTCGACATTATGCGATTGTTTAATATCGGTTCGAATGTTTTCTGTAAAACAGTATATACACAATAATAAAGCTTAATCCCGATTATTAATTAGAGCTGTAAATGAATCAAACATTTGAAGATTGAATCATGATTTTTTTTTATTTTTATTCTGAAAGCAATCATTGATTATTGCTTTAAGGTGATATTTAATTCATTTCGTAGCAATCATATTGATTTATGTTTTGAATGCATTCATTTGATTGAGATCAGAAAAAATTTCAATCATTTCATTTAAATCTGAAATGATTGCAATTATTTGATTGAAATCAAAAAAGATAACAAAAGATTTACATCATTGATTTAAATTAAAAATGATATCAATAATTTGAATTAAATCGCAAAATGAGTTAATTCTGGTTTGGAATAAATAAGAAATAATTTCAAAATCCTTTAAATCTATTCAGTTACAAAATGAAGACTTAAGTTAACAGTGTACGATCGAGTGAAAGCTCACTGTGGGCAAGTCATGACAACTCGTCAGCATGGTTTTGTTACTGGCAGATGCACTGAATCTAATCTCCTCGACTTCACTACAATCTGTTTGAAATCTAGTGATTCTGGTAGCAAGGTCGATTGTACATATTTACACTGACTTAAGTAAAGCTTTTGATAAATTACCACATTATCTTATTTTATTTAAACTAAAATTAATGGAATTTCCGCAAAATTTCGTAAGCTTGATCAAATTGTATTTCATGAAGCGATCTTATCAAATACGGTTCCGAAACGTGTTGTCTTCTGAATTTGTTGCAGAATCGGATGTCTTTCTGGGAAGCCACCTGGGTCCACTTCTGTTTATTTTGGCTACTAATGATGTTACTCACATCTTCAAACACTCTCATTTGCTTATTTATGCAGATGATATGGAAATATACAGAACAATTGGTTCTAGAGACAATTCAGACCTACTCCAGTCAGACTTGAAATCCTTTTGAGGTTTGATGATCTAAAAATAATATGTTTTTAAATGATAAATTTCAAACTATGACCTTTTCGCGTAAAAGGGACATTTTAATTTTTGATTACAAAATAAAAGAAACTGCTTTAAGTCGTGTAACTACCGTCAAAGACCTTGGTATATGCATGGATAATTTAAAGTTGTCGTTTAGCATGCATATTGGTAGCATCTGTAAGAGAGTATTTTCTATGCTTTGTTTTATAAAGCTCTGATCCAAAGAGTTTGATAGCCTAATAAAAACCACAACGCTGTATTAATCAATTGTGAGATCTCGCTTGAAGTATGCTGGTCAAGTATTGAAGTATTGATCGTATAGAAAGAATCAAAAGACGTTTTGTTCGGTTTGCTGACACTTTTAACCTTTAATTGAGAGAAGGAAATCTTCTGATATCATCTACTTTCACCAACTCATAACTGGTGTATTCGTTTCTCAACAACTTCTTTCCATCTAGTTAAAATCATTACAAATATATGATTTTGGATCCTTAAGGATTGCAAACTCTTATAAATTTTTAAGATTATTGAATCAACCTGTGTTATTTTGCGGGAAAAATTCGCTACCCTGGGCTTATGAGAACTCCATAAATATAAATATATTTCGTTCGTAATCACACCATAAAAAAGGTTGATCCAAAACACTTAAAAACCTCTAAAAGTTTGGCATCCTTAAGGATTAAAAATCATATATTTTTAATGATTTTCACTGTAAACTCAAGTCTCCATGCTGTAACTAAAAAGTCTTAAAGGTTTATTTTAAATTATTTCTTATTTATTCCATACCAGAATTAACTCATTTTGCGATATTATACAAATAATTGAAATATTTTTTGATGTAAATCAAATGATTTAAATCTTTTTTTTATCGTTTTGATTTAAATCAAATAATTGCAATCATTTCAGATTTAAATGAAATGATAGAAATCTTTTCTGATTTAAATTAAATGAATGCATTAAAAATATAAATCAATATGACTGCTCTAAAATGAATTATATATTACCTTAATGATTTAAGGCTGAAATGATTGCAATCAAAAAGTAAATAAATCACACAGATTTAAAAACAAAAATGATTTAAATCTTTTACAGCTCTGTTATAAATATATATAAAAGTACAAAGCATCTGCAGAATTTTTGCTAATACTTGTTACTTCAGTTATTGTCAGTGGAATTTGATCGCCTTCAAACCAATTGAAGTTGTATTTATTATTTTCTTCCCTCCCTCCATAATCCAGCGGTAATAATTGTATTGATAATTGTGATGTAGCAACCTGCATCAAATTTTCGTGATACGAAATGGTAAAACGTGAATAATTTTGGTAATTTTTGGTAATATAAATTTGAAAAGTTCAAAATCAGGTTTTCTAATGCTTTTATGTAACAAAAAACGTTCAAAGGTGGTGCAGATCAAATTTGCCATGTTTTAATTCTGTTGAAGGAATGCCCTCCGTCATCCGCTAACCTAAGCCCCCTGGAATTTTCTATTTGGGGTATAATGCTGAGCAAATTAACGAACATAAACACATGACGATAGATAAACTTGAGCGATGATCAATGAAAATATCAGATGATATACCTGAAAACCAGATGCGTGCTCGTCTTTCAAAAATTATTTTAAATTTTTAAAAAAATTAGTGGTGAAAGATTCAAATTTAATGATGAAGACTTATAAAGAATGCTTAAAATAAAAAATGAAAATTTTTGTTTAATAAAGTTTACACAGTGTTTTTAATTTATGGCATAAAACAAGTGCGACAGAAATCCAATGTGTTTTACGTAGACACCTGCCGTGTAGGCTTAATTCTACGGTGCTCCATAGCGTGGGACCGAAATATTGCGTCGGCCAACGCCCCTTTGAGGGTTCAAAGGTACCAAATTAGCTAAATGTTGTGATGACATGTCGCAACCCTTGGTAAGGGTGGAGGCCTATCTAAAACCTCTTCCGTACTCTGGGGTACGGCACCCGGTTTGAGAATGCAAACCTACACCGAGCTGAGCAGCTCTACCCGCGATATAGGTGATAAACACACAGCCACCACGAATCTCCCCGAAGGGCCAACCCAATCAGTCAACCTGGCGCAAGCCAAGGGGCTACTGACTGCCCGTGGTACCAGCTTTCAAGTCTTTGGTCGGACCTCGTAGCATACTAAAAGCATACTACTACCAGTTTTAGCTCATCACAGCTCCGGACTGGTGACCAATCAAACAAAAAGGGACAAATCAACAAGAAATGAAAAAACCACACTCATTTAGACCAAAACAAGCAAAACAGACAACAAATACCCAACTCAAAAATGTCTAGCCCGCCGCCTGTGAAACACGTCACATGCAAACTGATCCAACCTAGAAACGTGAAACAAGTGCGACAGTTATTTTGATTCACGCTGTAGTAAAAATTTACTTTTTGAGTTTATAATTACTTAGCAAATATTTGCTTTAGTTCCGTACAAACGGCTATTTGAGCTTAAAATAGTTTAGTAAATATTTGCTTGAGTTTAGTATAAATTTGCTATCATTTTATAATAACTTAGGAAATATTTGCTTGAATTTAATACAATTTTACATTTTCTTAAATAATTTAGGAGTGATTTCAATTTAGCAATCTTTTTCTAAGAACACACTGTGATTGGGCAAAGTTTTGCTGATTTGCTTTTAAGCAAAACATTTGCTTTATTCAAGCAAAATATTTATCTCCGTGTACCTACATTGAAAAAATTATACATTAGAATTTTCTTATGTTAAAAAACGGTTACAAAAATTGGAGACAACAACGAATTTTTGCAATAACAATTCTCTTTAAGGGAGGTTTTAGGCAAACAGTTTTACGAAAATCTATTTTTTTTTATTGAGTATTGCTGTCGAACTATTCAAGTATATGAATCAATTCTATTAAATCAATCCAGCTAATAATGCATATTCGACAGCGTTTAAACTTGGTGCTCCGAGAACCTTATACTAAGCATAGTAACTTTTAAAATTGACCGATTTAATTTTATTTTAATCTGTTTGTAATATAATTCTACACATCTTTTACTAAAATAAGCGTCTGTGAAAAATTGTTCCAGTTCTTACACGCAAGAATATAGTCAAAAGTAATGTACATTTTTAAACTTTTTTCCACGCTTCAAAATTTTTATAATTTTCCATATCATTTTATTTTGGTAAAAGATGTGCATTTAGAGTTTATTTTCAAATGCATTTTTGTGTTTTTTTTTTTAGACGGCCTGGAGCCGAGCTATGATATGGCCCGAACTCCACCCTTTTTAAGCACACCAACTTTAGCACATCACCAACTTCAGAAAACATCTTCTGAAATGTTCCTTATTTAAACCGCTTTTTCCTAAAACCTCCCTTAACAGGCTTCATCAAAAGTTCCACTCGGACTGAAGGCCAGGTATGCAGAGGTATTACTTTGGTTCTTACTGGTCTAAGTGAGACGGAGTTTGTGCGTTTTTTTTTACCTCACATTCAAAGGCTGCTGCCTCAACCTATATCCTAACCTAACCTAGAAAATAAATTTAATTTATAACACTTTTGTTATCAAAAATATGTATTCAATAAATAATTTGTTCTACCGATTTATAAAAAAAAATAATACTTCTTAATTATATTTGTTCGGACATGGCCGCTAAAACTCTGATGACATTTACCTTACACAGTATGCGACGAAGGGAGTAGGTGTGCACAAGATTGGAGATAACAAAAATATGACGTACAAAATTGAAGAGAACACAAATAAATTTAACAAAAATTCACTCCACGCCAAATTCACAACGAAAACGAAAGAGAACTTACCGAAAAGAAGCAAACAAATGCAAATGACGCCACATATTATTTTCACAATAATTTTTACAATTTAATGAATAAATTTATTGAATTGAATGGGACAAACAAGATTTTGTTTTCGCTTACAGTTCTGCATTACAATGTCATCATTGACATATTTTTACTAGAGGGTATGCACAAGATAGGAGAGAACAAAAAGAGAAGCATAAAATTGGAGAGAATAAAAAAAAATTGAACGAATATCCTCTCTACGCCAAAAACGCAACGAAATCGAAAGAAAACACACAAAAAAAGCAAACATAAGTAAATGACACCACAAATGATATTCACAATAATTTTAACAATTTTTTAAACGAACCTATTACCTTCTACCGAGCATATCAGAATAAGTGTTTAATAACACTTTATTATTTTGTACATACAAATTTGTTCTGTTTCAAAAATCAAGATTCTTTATTTTCGCAAATTTTCGAATAAAATCAAACTATTTTTTGAAAAAAAAAAAATTATCTTGACAGCACGAACAAGAATTTTTCACACCCACCTCGCTTACAGTTCTGCATTAAAATATCAGCACCAGCAAATTAAGCGATAATTAATACAAAATATCACTGGCATTCAATATACAACGAGAACACTCAATTGTCTTAACACGGCTGACTTCCATGGAGTTATCTTTTTTTATTTTATTGTATGTTGCAGTTGTATTTATTTATTTTATTTTAGATTAATTTTAATAATTGACAACGCAAATTTGCGACATGTTGTCATTCGTTTCTCTCGGCTTGTCTCGCAACCTCCTTTATCCTCTTATCAACTCCTCTTATTGTGTACTTTAGTTTTAGGAATCCTATTTTTTTACATTACATTTTTTTTTTCATTTTTGAAATGGGAATTTTGACAAATGTCTAAATCTGCCCACATGTGGTTGTTGCTTAACTAAAAAATAACCTGCATACCCATTTTTGAAAATGAAAAACATCAATGTAAAATTTTTAATGCGAAAAGTGGGCGTGGAAGTGTCCAATACCGCCCATTTTAAAAGTAAGATTGTTACTAGCCCTAAAACTAATCTGTGTACCAAATTGTATGTGTAAGCTATTAACTATATTAACGGAGTTATCGAATTTGGACACATTTACCATACAAGCTGAATTAGTGTGCAGTGTCCTCCTTTTCAGACCTAAATTGGGTATGATTGATCATAGCAGAACTTTTCTGAAGTTAAATTTTTATACTTATCTTGAAACTACAAGTAGATAATGGTGGCCTGATAATTCTTTTCTTAAAAATTTAATCCTGACTTCCGGTCCAAGTAAAATAGACCTGAATAAGTTTTCTGCTGGGTCATTATTAATAGCAAATTAGTTGATGTTTTATAAAAACCATTTGCAATTGTTTTGTGACAATCAATTTTTAAAAAATAACTGAAAAAATATTTATGTATGAAAATGTCTACAAATGCAGGTATTTTCCTTTCGATCTCTTTAGACTTTGGAGTTCTGACAAAAAGGGATTAATTCCCCAATTCCCCAACAGGGCAGCGTGTTATATTTATACGTTAATATTCCAATTAATTCATCTTAGTTTTTGTATCCTCGTTATAATGTCTGTCGCTCAGATTAGATAATTTAACTTCTAAACTTTATTCCTTAAGCCTTTAAATTGCTGTACAAACTGTCGCTGATATCGTTGTATCTAGCTGCAATAAAATCTTTGGAAGCACAAAATCTGCCAAAGACAAACTTGAACAACACTCACTCTACATCCTTTAATTTGTCCAGGCAAAATAAATAAACAAAATAAACTAAAAAAATAAAATGTGCACGCATTTCAACAACACAAAGACAACAAAAGAGGAACAAAACATCAACAAGGACAACGACTGCAACGGCAAAATTTAGTTCCTTGCTGTATCGAGAGTGACGCATCTTTATTTCGTGCGCTTGAACAACTTTTTGTCGCTGTCGCCATCGCTCAATGCCGTCGTTTTTATCTGCTGCAAATAGTTTTATTTTCATTTTATACCATTTTTCTTTTTGTCTCACTTTTTGTCGTTGTTATTGTTGTTGTTGATTTATCCTTGGGAAATGACCATCGTCTGCAGCAGAGTGAATTATTTCGAATGCATTGCATTCCGCTGCAACAAATTTAAAGCCAACTTGATCTTTATCCTTAATGATTCTGCGAATGCTGTTTTAAATGCTAAGAACGAATTTTCCAACAACGCAACTGTAACATGGCACGGGTACAAGAACAACATAAAAAAATTACGGTTAACGGCCGCAGACGCTCTTGCAATGCAAAAAGGGGAGGTGGCAAGAACTGTTTCGTTTATATTTTTATTTTTTTTATTTTGCGCTTATTTAAAGAAAAGGACAATTGTTTTGTACTTTTAATTTGATTTTTCTTTCCATATCGTACAAGGATACGCTTTAAACTTAGTTGGGCTTTTTGAGCAAATAGCAGCATTCGTAAAGATTTCATTTGCTGTGTTATTTCATCTTGCTTTTTCAGCTATTTTCTCGTTTGTCTTTTTGTGTGCTTTCTATTTTTGTACTTTTGTTTTTTTTTTTTTATGTTATTCTGCAACATTTCATCTCCTGATCCCTATTCGACGTTTTTTAATCCTTCTTTATTTCTTTGGGAATTCTTTTAATTCCCAGCATTGTTTGTGTCACCGGAAGTGAGCATTTAATATGGTTTCAGGAGATAATGTCTGTATATTTTTCGTTTTTTGTAAATTTTTATTTGAAATTCTTGAAAAAAATTAAAGAGTCTTGTTGAAAGGTTATAAATGTCTGCTAATTATATTTTATATACTATAGGACTTTAAATTATTAATTGCATTGACATTTTAATAACTGCCCCAATCGAGTTGGTCCTAAAAAACTTTTTTAAAATAATAACTGTTCTTAATTAGCTACTATGAATTGGTATATTTTTATAGAATGTAGAATAGCAACTTGATAGTTGTATTAAAGTTTTATTTCCAAACAATGAATTACAAACATTCAAAGGAACGAAGTCAACAATTCTCTTAAATAAAATATCAGCTGGTCAAATTGTTAATGAAAAAGTAATAGCAAACTTAATAAAGTTTTAATAACTTTAATTTTGAAGTTAAATATTGAATTTACATATTTATTAATTTTGTCTGAAATTGAAATATTCAAAAGAGTTTTGACAAATTTCAGGTGTAATATTTGCCTTTTTAATATATCAAATATTTTGGTGCTAACCAAAACTTTTCATGAAGCTGGAGGGTTTTGATTTATTTTATTTAGTCTTCCATTTTTTTTATATAAAAAAAATCTTTAAACCATAATTGCTAGTCTTCTTTTATTTCGGGCTAGTGCATTTAAAATTTCTTCCGTGGTCACTCTACATCCCTGTGAACATTTAGAAGAGCTAACCCATTAAGCCTCGCTTCTCATGTATGTTTTGAGTCTTCGGAGCGATGAAAATGAGCGTTTGCTTGAAGCGATTGAAACCGGCAACGATGCACCAATATTCAGGAATCGGCTTACTGATAGGTAGGATATATTATTGCATCGCAAAAATTAAGGGATTCGGTGAACGTTACAGTTTTGTCTAATTTAAGCAGTGCCTAAAAGTATGGGTAGAAAATGCTCAAAATGGTCAAAATCAATACATACACAATTAAGAAAATCATCACGTTTTGAAGTTCAGCACTATGTCTTGATATCAATGCATGTTTTTTTACACAAAATTTAAAATTATTTTTCAAGAAATTTTTAACAAGAAAATTTGTACTTAACAAATTACGTCAAAGTAGGAACAAATTGTTTCCAATATATCGCCCATTTCACATTGAAGTGTAGTATTAGTTACACTGACCATCTCTAATTTGGTTCAAATTTTGTTCTTAGATTGCTTTTTTGATACCATTTATTTTTTTCATGGATCCACAGTTAAACGAATGCTAAAACAGGATATATTATGAGACAGCGAAGCACAGTCAATTTAAATGCGATTTTCGTAGTAGCGTATCATTAGAAAGATTATTTCATCTTTTTTAAGGGGAAAATTTAAAACATTTGAAAAAATTGCAGTAAGCTGACGCATTCTTTATTTCAGAGTTGAATACCCTGCCAGCAGCAGGTGGTACGTTTTACGTTTTATTACCTTTTCAACGATATAACATGAAAGTATACTCTTCAAGGGCTCAGAAGTTATGGCGTAAAACGTTAAGTGTTAATGATTTTTCAATTAAAGTTTAACTAGCATTGATAATTATTTATATTTATATTTACGTAAAAAAATTTTTAGTCCTTATGCATTATAGTCTTTACATAATAGATGTTTTTAATTGAGTCTTTTTATTTTTTTGCCAATGTTCTATGTCATCTAAAGATCTTTGTCGTGATATAAACACACAGCTCCTGCCATGTTTTGCTGAGAGTTTCTCTCGGAGTTGAGAGGGGTTAGCCCCAAAAATCCTCCCCTGCGTACGCTCCTGGGTGACTGTACATTTTTGATATTTCCTTTCATTTGAAACTTAAAAATTTTGATTTGTTTAGAAAAAATGCGTGCCTTGTTTTAAAGAAATTATTTCGATTAGAAAACTAAGACTTTTAAAAAATCACTGCCATGAACTTCCAACAAATCCGCCACTGCATATGAAAGCAAACAAAACGTGGAGTTGCAAAAAAAACAAAATACTGGAATGAAATCTTTAAAATAGCACCTTTTGAATCTGGTCTCAGAGTAGTTGACAGCAATTCGTTTAAATAGATCATCTAAGGACAAGAAACGAAAAATATTCTTAAAATATATGTTTTTAACTATAGTCGGACGTTGGGTCAAAATATCATTTAGAAAAAAACGGACGAAAACTGTCTTAGTTATACTCTCAAACTTAGTTATACGGCGTGAAAGAGGTAAAAAATTTTTTTTTTTCATAAAATTGTTAATGTTCTTCAGATGTATACAAGTTTTGATATGAATCCATTAAACCGATTTTTTTTTTATAGCATGTACAAAAAATATTTTAAACTATGAAATTTACACTGTTCATACCTCTTAATAAGATATTGAAAACACTCTTTGGACTTATCATTTCTTTAATCTTACACCTGATTTCTTAAGGAAATTTTTGTTGCTCAACCGATTTTGTTTTTACTTTTTAATTAAAAATATCAAACTCTGAAAGTGGTTGCGGAAACTAAAAACATTTTTTATTGCTTTTGATAGTCTTGTTTCTACTATTATTGGGAGTTTTAATACCAAATATATTTCCTTTCTGGCTACGGGCCTGGTGCTAACATTTTGGCATCCAAGCAGAGTGCTACTTTTTTTGCTTAAGCTACTTAGTGTAGTCTTTTTTTACAAATACTCAGCTTACCTTTGCAAAAGGCCGACACTATAAATGGGACATTAGTCTAAGATGAACGTTCCAATTGGATTTGAATAACTTTTAAACCCTTTTTTTAGGGCCTCTGACTACTTTAAACTCCTCTTCACATGCATTTGTATTTATACTTGGCTTGATGCCCCGTTAAGTATTTAAATTGTGAATGTTTTTTTCTTCAAAAACTTAAATCTCCTTTACACTAAACAATTCTTTCTGGTCTAGGCAGCGGTAAAGCTATCTATAGCTTTTTTTCTCCCTTTTCGCTTATATGCTCGTCTTTACCAGTCTACACTTCATCACAAATAAAATTATGCCGCTTTTTTGCAACTTTATCCACAAAGTCAGCAACAAAAAAGGCAGGAACTACCAGAAATAAAGCTGAAAACTTGGGCAGTTTACAACTTTTTAATAGACCAAAGAAATATTACAACCCATAACAACAAGAACAACAACTACAAGGGCAACAACAAAAAGAACAACCAACTTCAGATTCAGTGCATATAAAAAAAGGCGCACAAACTTCACACAAACTGCTAAAAAGATGATGAATATGAAAAGCTCTAAAAGAAGTTTAGCATTTTTTTTTCTTTTTATCCAATTTTTTTTTTTTTTTAATTTTTTTACTTCCCCTTTCATATAATAAACAAACTTTGGTACAAAGTTTTTTTCACAAACAGTATTTATTTTAGGTGTGGAGAACGAGACGGTCACCCACTTTGTTATACTTGACTACATATATATCAAAAAAAAATAGCACTTGAATGCAGTAGCTCGGTAAACTTTGCCAAAGTGTGGACATAATAAGTAGTAGTATTTGTAGCAGAAGCATCAGGCTAACAACAACCCTTACACGCTCAGTTAGTTATGTAGATACAAGGCACTTCCGACCATTGACACGTTGTGATGTAGAGGAAGCTAGCCATGGGCGTCCACAGTATTTATTCTACGGGGGGGGGGTCAAAAGGCATAACGGAATCTAGAATGAACATAAACAAAATTTAGCCTTTTCAATGCTATTTACTACGATTTGTGGTACTAACTTTGTTAACATGATACGCACACTACACCGGTTGACACAAGTTTCTACACATAAGAAAATCTTATATATTTTAAAGATCGAGGAAAAACCTTTCTCGTATAATGTCCGAAATATTTAAAAATGTTATTTTCAATGTTAAATTAGGTATGATTTAAACTATCAAACATTTAGAATTTGTATTTAAATCATATAAAGTCAACATAATGTTATATTATTCTTTTTTTCATGTAAAACATTTCAGTCATTTTTTGTTAGAGCAAATATTCTTAATGGTTCCATAAATTAAATAATGTAAGGCCTATATTCTTAAATGAAATCACATAATTACTATTGAGCTCCCAAGTTTTCATCTTTTAAAATAAGAATACAAAAATTTCCTAATACCAAGCAATATTTTTTTTGCTGGAAAACTGAAAAAAACCACTTAATTTTTTGGACCATTTCTTAACTTTGGAAGCCTTTAATTCCTAAATCAATTTCGAGCGGACTGAAATTTTTCAGATTTGGATTAAGAAAGTCAAAGACCCTTTTCAATTAAAAATTTGAGTTGTTGCTATTCTTAAAATTTTCCCCGCATGCTAAGGGAGATAGTTTTCACCGGATCTCATACCGCGTTGACATCACTCTACTTATTTCTTTTTCCAACATGAATCAGTTCTAGCAGCTTGCAAGTTCCTACAATCGAGTACGGAAACATACCTATTATCTGAATAATCTTAAAAATTATTATTTTTTTAATTCAAAATGTACGAATAACCAAATAAAGAAGTACATGTATATTAGATGCATTTTGGGTTTCATACATTTTCTTGGCATATTCCAGAACCTCCCTACAAGACTTGATTCTTAATTCTGGTTTAATACAAGCACGTGACGCGAAAAATTCCAGAAAATTCTAAAACTGGGTGGGTGCCGCTAAATAACGTGAATTTTAAAAAGTATAAAATAGTTGTTTCAAATCGAGTTTCTTATTTGCGTTTATGTCATAAAAAACTTTTGACTATAATAAATTCTAATGTAAAATCGTTTGCTTAATATGATTCACGATTTTTTCAAAAATTAGTCTTTGATCCAAAATTGGCCCACTTTCTTAAATTTAGTGCGGCAGAATTGCTTATCATATTGTTAAGTTTAGGAAAAGTTAAAAAAAAAATCCATATTGAATTTTCTTTGTGATAGAAAAACAAGCCGACTTTTTGGAAAACATTAATTTTTTTAATTTATTTAATTTACTTTGTCTTCTGCTTGTTTACAATGACTTTAAAAAATAAATTTGCTGATTTTCAAAGTTTATATCCATTATTGAATTAAATGCCCCTTACTATCTGTTGCTACGAAGAATGATCTTCGACTAATAATGGATATCATTCCTTAAAATTCGTCAATTTTTCGTGGGAATAACTTTGTAGTTCTTTTTATTACATCCGTAGTATTTACTAAAAAATTCATTCGTGAGTTGACCGTACTCATTATTTGTAGAAGGTATAAAGTTTTAGTTGAGTTTAAAAATGTTTCAACTGAAATCATTCAGACTTGTTTGTCGAACAATTACCGAATATAAGGAAATGTGTGATTGCAAGGTGGCCGTAGCCTACTGGAAGAGTAAGTGACTCATAAGCTAAAGAACCACGGTTCAAACCCCAGCTGAATAGCAGGGTTTTTTTTTTGTTACTAGGTATTAGGATCATTCGAAAATGTATACGAACCAATTACATTTGTTTCTTTACTAATACGAATAACATTTTCAAAATGTTTACCAAACTACGTCCATTCTACGAATTCTAATCGTGGCTAAAACTACGAATAAAATTCGTAGATAAAATTTTTTAATTTAAGAATACGTATTGAAAAGTGTTTGCGAAACAAGGGTTAATGAAATGGTATCGTAACTTATTAGGCCGTGTTCATATAACGCGTTTTTGTCGCGATTGTGACACCGCTCTCAATTTTTTTTTCGCAAACGCGGCTGAAGACTACTAAATATTAAATAAATAAATTTATTTAAATACATACAAAAGTCATTATTTTTAGCCGCTTCTGCGAAATAAAGCGTTAGAGTGGTGTCGCAATGGTTCAGCTCAACTTTATTGATAAATTATCTTTAAAAAAGTATTTTTGTAATCTCTTCAAAATATATTTGATACATAATGAACATATCGCCATATGAAATCAAAAAAGCCGTATGTTATAACAATTTCAAAATAGACTTTTTGATTGTGTATGATGCACCTTATCCAAAAACATGTTTTGCAAAATTTTACACTTTACGACGTTTTTATTAACAAAGTTCCAAAGCCCTAAATTTAAGTGCAACTTACAGTTTAGAAAGTTTTTTGCTTCTCTCTTAAAATTTTTTAATATAAGCTTACGCCTTTTTTATTTAATATGAAGATATATTAAAAATTTTCACTGAATAGGAGGGCAAGTTCCCCTCTTGAACCCTGCGAACGCCCATGCAGCTAGCATCATTTTAATCTATATAGGTTGTGTGATAGCAGCAGACACTGGATGAGGAAGTGAAAAAGGATAAAAGTACTTTTTAAGATGAATCGCAGTTATTCAGGTAGCTATGAAAGTTTTTTGTGGAGATTTGTAGCAAAAAATGTGGGTATATTATAGTGAAAAAAAGTGAAATTCTACACTAAAATTGAGTGAGTTTAAACTTGTATGTGTTTAAATTTCAAAATATTAAAATTTTATGAATATTGAAAATACCTTGTTTTTTGTTTTCATCAACAAAACTTTGATAATTTAAGCATTTTTTCATAATAATTTTTGATTTAAAGGCCTCTTTAAACGGTCAAAGTAATTTCTTATGCAAAATCATATTTTCAAAAAGCTAAACAGCAAATCATTTTCATTCTTAACTAGAAATACTTTAACTATGGATCTATAGCAAGAATGATAGAAACAAGATTACGACATGCGCATGTTTTACCGCTAGATGACGTAATTGGAGCCAACTGCTCCTATTGGCTGAAAAGAGATGGCTAATAAGGCAAACCATAGAGATGGCAACATTCAATTGGAAGTAGATGTCGTAATCTTGTTTCTATCATTGTTGATCTTATTCAAGTACTCTAAGACCAAATCAAAAGAATAAAATTACATAACAACGGTAGTCCTACACCGTGGTGTAGAAAACTATATAATTTTTTGTACTATAAAATATTTTCAAAACTTTTTCTTGTCAAGCTTACATGACTTTTTTTTTGTGCCAAGTGTGAACCGAAATCCAGTACTTTGAATACCTACATTAAAATTGTTTTCAAACTTTTTCAAAACTTTATTATGACATGCTTGAGGTGTATATTTCCACCCATGCATGTTGCAGTGTTTTTAGTAATGTTGTGTTACATGTTATAGCTGTATCGTGTTTATAAATATTTATTTAATAAGATACATATATTTTTAGTCTTTATAGTTTGAAGTTTTATTTTATATTTTAAAAATTTTTAAATAAATTACTTTAAAAGGTCCTTCAAACGGCTGTTGAAGTGCAGATAAGCTATTAATTTTTGCAAAAACATATTCACAAGTACTCAGCAATTTTGGAACATAACTTTTGTCATTATTATGATGAACAATTTTTGAAGCAATGTGGGAAAAATGTTCTCTTAATTTTTGAAGAGTATGATCCGTGTTCATATTATCATTATTTGGAACAACCAAATCCCCTGGTAACTTTAAAGTTTGACTGTAAACCAACTCTGCAGAAGAACAATTTAAATCTTTTATTGCGGTTCGTAAGCCAAGAAGTATCTAAGGTAAAAGTTCTGACCAATATACAGAATCTTCTGAACATACAATAGACGTCTTGAGTTGTCGATGAAAACGTTCTATCATCCCGTTTGACTGTGGATGAAAGGACGAACAGTGAATTTTGTGTGCACCTAGTAATTTTGTTAATTCACTGAATAATTTTGATGTAAATTGAGTACCTTGATCGACAGTAATAGTAAGAGGAACACCAAAACGTGGAACATAATTTTGAACGAATGTTTTCGCTACAGTTTGTGCTAAGATATTTTTAAGAGGGTAAACTTCTGGCCAACGCGTATGTCTATCTATAATTGTTAACATATATCGAAAATCATTTGATATAGGTAGTGGTCCCACTAGATCCATATGAATATGTTCAAATCTGCATGGTGGAATTTCGATTTTTTTGGATAGGTGTTTTTGTGTATACATTAATTTTGGATTTTTGACAGTTAATACAACTTGATGACCAATCATTTATTTCTTTTCGCATATTAGGCCAAAAGTATTTTGATTGTATTAATCGTCTAGTGGCTCGTACACCACGATGAGATAATGAATGAATTTTGTCAAATATACTTTTTCGCATGGAAGTTGGAACGAAGGGTCGTGTAGAGTGACTAGAAATGTCACACCAAATTTTAATATTTACAATAGGAATTGAGACTTATTTTAAATTGCATTTAGAAGTTGGAGATTTAATTAGAAGTTGTAGACTCTCGTCTGTTTGTTGTTCTTTGTGTAGTATTTGAAAATTTATATCTTGTGAAGATATTGCGTCAATTTCTGGAATGCGAGAAAGTGTTTCTGCAACTATGTTTTGTTTTCCAGAAATGTATTGTATGTTGTTTGTGAATTGAGCTATGTATTCTAAATGTCGTGTTTGTCGGGGTGATCTTTCAGTTTTTGAATTTATAATAAATGTCAATGGTTTGTGATTAGTGTATATAATAAATTGTCTTCCTTCTAAAAAATGTCTAAAATGTTTGACAGCGCGGTAAATTCCTAAAAGTTCTCTATCAAAGGTTGAATACTTTATTTCTGTGGGACTAAGTTTTTGAGAAAAATATGCTAGAGGTTCCCAACTATCTCTTGTGGATTGTTGTGGAACAGCTCCAATAGCGACGTTTGATGCATCCACTGATACAGATAATTTTGCATATTTATTGAAATGTGTGAGAAGAGTTAATTGTTTAGTTTTATATTTGGATGCAGATGTTAGCATTTCGTGCAGAAAACTTAGTTCTGCAGCTAACATCGGGAGGTAACGATCGTAATAATTAACCATTCCAATAAACTTTTGAAGTTTATTTATAGAAGTTGGTCTATCAAAATTTATAATTAAATTAACTCTATCTTTAGAGGGTTTTATTCCTTTAGAAGAAATTTCATAGCTAAGAAAATCTAGTGAACGTACACCGAAAATACATTTTGAAGGTTTGATGTAAAGTCCATATTGTTGTAGTAAATTAAAAAAAAATTTTAAATGTTCTAAATTTTGATTCTCATTCTCACTTGCAATTAAAATGTCATTCACGTATGTAAACACAAAATCTAAACCAAAAAATATTTCATTGATGAAACGTTGGAAAGTTTGAGCACTATTTCTCAAACCGAATGGCATGCGTAAAAATTCAAACATTCTGAATGGAGTAGTTATTACCGTTTTATAAACATCTTCTTCGGCCATTGGAGTCTGGTGGTACGCACGAACAAGATCAATTTTCGAAAATACGGTTTTGTTTTTTAATTCGATGCTTATATCATGTATGTGTGCAAGAGGATAACGATCGGGTACGGTAATACAATTGAGCATTCTATAATCTCCACATGGTCGCCAATCATTTTGTTCTTTTTTAGGGACTAAATGAAGGGCAGATGGAATAGGAGAATCAGAAGGTCTGGAAATTCCGACTTTTAGAAGGTATTCAAATTCCGTTTTAGTTATTTTCATTTTGATAGGATCTAAACGACGTGGTTTTGTAAATGGAAAAACTCCTTTTGTTTCTATCCTATGAATCGTACTGTGCTTCACTGGTTTGGTATAGTCTGGTTCAGAGGTGAGAACAGGAAATTCTTTAAGAAGGGTGGAAAATTTGTTTTCATGGAGAGGTAATTTGAGAGAATAAATATCGCAAAAACCAGAAGTTCCATTTACTTTTAGTTTAGTGATTAAATCGATTATTTGTTTATATTTGATATCAACTATGATTCCAAACTTTTCTAAAAAATTTGCTCCAATAATAGGAGTTGAAATATTAGCTAATAAAATTGGAAATTCGAGATCACGACGAAGACTAAAGTCAATTTTAAAGAGTTTTGAACCGAAAGTTTCTTTTGATGAGCCATTAGCAGCTATTAAATTGATGTCGGAATGTCTTTTTATTGATTTAAATTTTAAAGATGGTACAACTGAAACTGCCGCACCAGTATCTATTAAAAAATTTAAATTATTGCATTTATTTAAAACAAAAAGGCAGTGTGCTGGTTTAATTTGAGTTCCATTATTTGCCACCGTCATAATTATTTAGTTTAAATTTTGGTTCAATGTGTTGTTGTTTTCATTTTACTTAACAAAAGCGCATGGTTTTATAGATTTTATTGCATTTTTATTAAATTTTCTATGGTACCAACATATATTATCACGTGAATTTGAATATCGTCGTCTGGAGTTGCTTCTAAATTTTGAATTGTTCCGGTCGTGAGATCTTGATCTTGTTTTAAGTTCTGCTATGTCCACTGTAGTTTGATTTAAATTTTGACGAAGTGTTGTAGTAATTTGGACTAAGTTCTGCATACATTGTTCCATAGAATTTTGATTGATGCTCGAAACTGAAGTTGAATTTTGAAATTTATTGGTGACTTCATAAATTTTGTCTGCCAAGTTATTTCTTTCATCGACACTTTTATCACTACAAGACGTTAAATGAATTTTTAATTGTTGTGGTAATTTGCGTTGCCACAATTTATAAAGTAGTTCGCGACCGACGATTGATTCAGAACCGGCCAGGGACTTCATGTCTCTGAAAAATTCGGAGGGCTTACGGTCACCCAATTGAGTGTTGGAAAAAAGTTCTTCCAATCTTTTCTCTTCGCTAAGAGAAATGCATTTTTAATGCATTGGTGCTTGTGAATAGTTGGAGGTGGATTTATAATATCTAAAATTTTTGTAATAACATGTTGCGGAAGTGAAATAAGAACTAATTGGAATTTTAAATAATCATTCGTGATTTTGTGTAAAGTGAAGTGTACTTCTGTTTGTATTGGGGGTTGGAATTAATTTTAAAGGTTTTTTTTCGGTTTTTGAGCATTTATTTAGAAACAACGGTACAATGTATATTATTCAAAGTATTGTCCATCGTTAGCTACAACATTTTCCCATCTTTCTGGCAGCATATGGATTCCGCGCCGGAAGAACGATTCGTCTTTTGAGGCAATCCACGAATCGACCCATTTTTTGGTATCCTCGTAAGAAGTGAAGCGCTGCTCAGCCAAGCCATGCGTCATCGATCTGAATAGGTGGTAGTCGGAAGGGGCTATGTCTGGGCTATAAGGAGGGTGGGGTAGCACATCCCAATTCAGCGCCTCCAACGTTTCCTTGACGGTTCTTGCAACATGTGGCCGTGCATTGTCATGTTGAAAAACCACTTTGTCGTGTCTTTTGGCATATTCCGGCCGTTTAACCTTTAATGCTCGGCTCAATTGCATCAATTGTTGTTGGTAGCGTTCCCCAGTGATGGTTTCGTTAGGTTTTAGCAGCTCATAGTACACGACACCCTTCTGATCCCACCAAATACCCAGCATAAGCTTGGCGCCATGAATATTCGGCTTGGCCCTCGATGTTGATGCATGGCCGGGTGGTCCCCACGATTTTTTTCGCTTAGGATTATCGTAATGGATCCACTTTTCATCGCCAGTGACAATACGATGCAAAAAACTCTTCCTTTTATGCCGTTGAAGCAGTTGTTCGCACATGCAAAATCGCCGTTCAACGTCTCTCGGCTTCAACTGGTACGGCACCCAATTTCCTTGCTTTTGAATCATTCCCATGGCCTTCAAGCGTTTGCCGACCGTTGATAAGTCGACTCCCAATGACTCTGACAATTCTTGAAGGGTTTGACACGGGTCTTCATCGAGCAAAGCCTCCAATTCCTCATCTTCAAACTTTTTCGGCTGGCCCGGACGCTCTTTGTCTTCCGTATCAAAATCACCACTTTTAAACCGACGGAACCAGTACTCACAAGTAGAAATCGATGGAGCATAGTCCCCGTAAGCCTCAGTAAGCATGCGTTATGCTTCAACCACTTTTTTCTTCAAATGGAAGCACACAAGTAAACCTTCCCGCAAATTGCGTTTTGTTGGAACGAAAGTCGACATGTTCACAGAGAAAAAAATATATGTTGTTTACACTTCAGTGGAATGACACATACTGAAAAATGAAGCTTAGACAATGTGCTTTGAAATGAATATAGTCACAGGTGTGCCCGATGCGATCTATTGATAGTTACGCCATCTCTTAGAAAAACTTTAAAACTAATTCCAACCCCCAATAAAAACCAAGCATCAGGACGTTCAACCCTGAATGTTGGTAATTTAATATGAGTTTAAGTAATAGGTGCATGAGGCATGTGAGTGGTTTGATTTTGAAAAGTTGTGGTGTTGTTTTCCATTGTTGTGTTGTGATCTCGTGAGTGATGTATTGGTGTCGATGTATTAGATGGAAGTGTTGGAGAAATGTTTGTGTTTTCTTCGGAAGCGGGAATGTTAAAATCAATTAATGGACTATTTCTAGTATAAGATCTAGTTAATACCATTTGAAAAAATATTAATATAGTAAAGTTATTCAATTGGAGAGTTGTTTACAGTTGTGAGTTTTGTATAATATTTTAAAGTAATTAATTTTATGTAAATATACATACGTTATTATTTAGTAAACTGTAAAGAATAAGTGGATTACGATTTAAAGTTTTGAAAAAGTTGTAAGAATAAGATTTCAAATCCTTAAGATTAAACAAATTAAATAGTTTTATTAAAATTATTTAAATTTAAATTTAATTTAGTTAACGGATTATTTCATAGTTGGTTTTATGCTAAAGTAAGTTAAAAAACTAATATGTGTGTTATATATACAATAAAATTAATGAGAATAAAATAGTAATGAATAATTATATGAACTTATATTGTAGGTTGCTTTTAATGTTAAGTTGTTGTTTGGTAGTTGGTAGCGGATTGTGCGGTTTTTGCTTCCGAAGACAAACGACAGTATTTGATGATGATGTTGGCGTGGGTGTGCGGGTTCACGTAGTGTTGGGCCGCAAAAATTGATGTGTGAATGGTGTTGTGCCAACAGCCTTGTAATTTAATTTGAGGTTGTGACGACTAATGTTGTGGTGGTTGCGATTGTTGAAGTTGTTGGTTTGAAAATTGTTGTTGGAAGTTATATTTTTATGCGAAGCGTAATTATTGGTGGTGGAATTATTGGCAGCTTTTAGAGATGATTTTGAACGGGAGAATATATTTGTTCTGTTGGTTTAATTTTTTTAGTTGTTGTTGTTGTTATTTGTACTTTTTTTATTGCAACTCTTGTTTTTATAAATAGGGTTGAATACAGGATCGAGCAGGATCGCCAATTATAGCTGTATCGTATTTATAAATATTTATTTAATAAGGTACATATATTTTTTGTCTTTATAGTTTGAAGTTTTATTTTATATTTTAAAAATTTTTTAATACAATTTTTTATCTCTGACTTTTTTTATGATTAAAAATAATAACCAGCATTAAACGTAAAGTATAAAAAATAAAACAAGTAAATATTTTAACCATTTGTGGACACTACTAATTTAAAAATTTTTTTAATACAATTTTTTATCTTTAACTTTTTTTTATGATCATACATAATAAACAGAATTAAACGTAAAGTATAAAAAATAAAACAAGTAAATATTTTAACAATTTGTGGACACTATACATGTCAATCAATTTTTGTAATGTTAAACAACATGAGGACGAAGCCTACATACTTATGTCATGAAGAAATTGAAGCAATCGTATAATCAATTCAATGAAACAGTGAAAATGGTTAAGACATTTCATTTGGAAATGAAGAAGGATTTGATCTACCTTATAGTTAAGTATCAAAAACCAGATGCCAACATGACTGATGGTGATGATTACGATTCACTTTAAATTATATGTTTTAATAAGCAAATTATATGGGTGGAGAAATTTATTACTGTTTATTTAGTAGTTATGGTATCAAAAATAACATTATGCTTGAAATCATACTATCGTTAACATATTACGATTGCCTTAATTAAGTTAAAGATACAAAAAAAATGTCGTTCTGTCAATCATGATAAATGTGAATACTATATAAGGACAAACATACTCGAATTTTGAATGTTTTTCTGAAATATTTTTTGATCGCTTAATTAGTTAAGATTTAAGATAGTTGTGTTTTATGTAAGTGCAATTAATCTTTAATGTTAATAAATACAGTGAGTGTGAAGTGTAAAATATTGTTAGTTGCAAATTGCGTAATTGAGGATTGGGCGAACGAAACGGCAAATAAGCAGAAATCGAAAGTACTTATTGTTTCTGAACAGTTTGCAGAAAAACCCTTCACTTCGTGGAAATGAAGACATCTAGCCCAGGATATCTATGACAAACAGAATTTTACTTGTATTGAATTTTTTGGTGGAAGTGTTTTCATTATGCCAAACTTCAATTAATTTCAATACAAAATACTTAAAAAAGCGTTACATGTCTTCGTTTCCATGAAGTAAAGGTTTTTTTTCAAACTGTTCAGAGACAATAAGTTCTTTCGATTCGTGCCCGAAAGTTTCATATTGCACCTATAGTCCCATTATTTTCATATTGTTGACCTGTGGTTTTAGCATCATGAAGCCTTATGTGTTTTGCAAGCCTACAGATAGGGGTAGTGCACTACATTTTTAGTTTCAGCTAACATGTACTGATAGTGTAAAATTATTTACTACTTCTACTGGTGTTCTATTGGATAAATTGGAAAATATAAGCCTCACTATACATTAGTGATAGTGATAGTGAACAATTTTTCACTTAAATTCATATAAGAATAGTGGAAAACATTTATACTGCTTAGTGCACCTTTTTTTTTGCACTACAGTTAATTCATTTTTATTGTGGCTATATAATAATTGCTTTCATTATTATCACTTACTAATAATAGACAGAAGATGAATGTATTAAACTTGTAGGTGTTTCAATAGTATACAGATCAGGTGGGTCTGTTCCAGTGAAGTAAACATTCACCAAAGAGCGCTGACTTTTAGCTGCAAATCTTGGTAAGTCGAGCTAGTGTTTTGCATATAATCTTCTGGCAATTTGTGCTCAGTTTATATGCAAACAGAGAAAAAGAAAAGAAAAACAACACAACACCAAGAAGTAATTAGTTTAACAAATTTAGGTTTATATAATAAAATCTTACTTTTAGTCATCTCTTCAATATGTGATGAGATTAAAATTATCTTTTATAGATTTATGCTGCGATATGGCTTCCAATAGGTGGATAAAAATATAGTTGGGTTTTAAATAAACGATTTGACTATTCGGCAATCAATTGCAAATAATTACTATCACCAAAAGCACTCGTCGGAGAAGCCGATCGAGTGACCCGTTTGTGTATCTAGAATCGAGACTGAAACGAGTCGATAAAGCAGTTAGTAAATCTACTACTTTCATTAACCTTTAGGGTTGCGGCCTAAACAATAGTTTTGCTTGAAAATATCGTCCTTTACCACACGTAGCATCCTATTTGATTATACTACATTTTGCAGGGAAGCATTTTTAAGATTTTAAGTGATTTTAAGTGTACTTTCCCTGTCAAATTTGATATTTATATGTAACTTAAAGTCTTTTTGTGTGTAACAAACATTTGCTTCGTATATTAATATAAGTTTTTTTAATTATACACATCCTTGAATTTGTAATAAATCCTTGAATCAGATAAGGTAGTACGTGAGATTTTTTTGTTGTTTTTACCTAACATAACATAGATAAGATAATAAATGTTATAAGAAATAAAACAAAACCTTTGCAAAATTTTATTTGATTTTAATAAACTTCTGCTCCGTAGTTAACAGGTAAGATAGTTTTAAAATTTTTTTGTAATATTGTATATCGTCAGAAAGGCCTATTTTCTTTTTAGGAACTAAGTTCTTAGTATTGACACTTACATATTCTTTGCCAGAGGTTCTTAGTTTTTTTATCGTTTTTGCTTGTTAAAATGGGACAACTAACTCTTAAGAGACTTATTTGGACCGCTCTGTACCTAAAAATTTTCTGGCTTATCACCGCCAGATTAATATCTTGCAATTTTTTATTAAAATATTTTGCCTTCTGTTGTTTTGGCAAAAATTTAAGAAATCGTAATTTGCTTAATCTAAAATGTGATATTGGCATGTGTCCCACAATTTGAAATGAGTTAAGCAAACTTTTATTTAGCACCTCCCACATGCATTGTATACTTCTCGTTTGCATCCTTTTATTTCGCATGTTTGTGTATAACTCTGATCGTCTTCCGAATCAAAATAATTTTCATTTAATTTAGCACAAACGTCGGCAAGTGAAATCATATCGAATGAGTTCCAAGATTCATCAATTAAACATGGCTCTATCTCTCCGTCGCCAATACCTAAGATTTATGTGAAGGTTAACTTTTGCAGTAAATATTTAACAAACTTGCTCTAACCGATTTTTTTTTTTATAAAAATAAGCACAAAAATAAAATTTTTTGGGAAATAAAACACACTAGGGTGTATCAAAAAATTTATATCGTATTCTAAGAGGTCTCAAAAGTTGCATTAGGCTGTTTAGATCACTCAAGAAAAATTTTATGAAAAATAAAATATGTCTTCCTCTCCCGCAAGGACAAAGTTGTTTTTTGAGAAAAACAGTAAAAAATAGCTTTCTTAAAATGCTTTGATTTTTGTAAGAAAAACTTAATATGTTTTAAAATAAAATTAAATATAGACTTTAACTAATAATATATGACCCAACACGATCTCGATTTTTACCCACAGTGTCCTGTGTGAAGGATCTTCGAATCTAGCTGTACTCTCGAGATTGCAAGGAACTTTTGACTGTTGTCTAATTTTTGGTGCTATTGATAATAGTGCTAACATTTTCCTTAAATTTGACGAATTAATACTTTGTATATTTTTCGCATATGTATTTTCTTTTTTTTGAGAAATGTATACTTGATAGCAATTTTATAATTTTTTCCAAAAAATTATTATAATGTTTTATATCTCAAAAAAAATAGTGGAAAATGTAATTTATTTTAATATATTTAGTACTAGTGAAATGCACTAATCAAATAGTGCATTAGTGCACTACCCCCTCTCTGCCATTTCGAACTCATGGTTGGGATCGTTTCGCAAAAAAAGTTTTTACTCAAAATATGCTTAAAAACATTAATATAATTGTTTAATTGTAAAACCAAATAAACAATATTAATAAGTACAGATGAGAGATTTTTATTCACAAAAAAAATTATGAGAACAGTTTTTAGATTCTCCAACAACTGCACAACGTTGCAAATAAGCAAATCCTGTAACTAACGTACCCGGGCACCAAAGTCTTTCTAATTTTTGTCAGTTTATATTTGAGTAAAGACTAACACATATCTGAACTGAAAAACTGTGCCCATACCCATTTTAATTCTTACATGAAAGATTAATTATTGTATTTTGTTGTGTTATAAATCGCCTTATCCTTAAGACTGCAAAAAGATAGAAATACAGGGTTTCAAACTTTTTGAAATATGCTTTAAAAGACAAAAAAATAGTTTGAGTGCATTTCGGCGTCCCAATAAAAAAAATTTTTTTTCAATCATATGCTTGTTCCTAAAAAAAAGCTCCTATCTAAATAACGTTGTTGCAATCATTTTGCCATAATCATAGAAACAAACCTTTATATATTAAAGGACATTGTAGCAACAGTCATTAGCCGAATCATACTATAAACTGAGATAATTATTTATAGGCGTAACGTTGCAGGAAATGAATATTATTTGGGGTAATCGGATGAAAGTTGCTACAACTGAAATTTGCTCAATATAACCGGAATGATAAAAGCACAATTGATTTCAAATTACCGCGAATGATCTTTCCTTTGCAGTCCCCTCATTTCAAAATTTTTGTTCAGTTGAAATGGAAATATGTCAGGTTAGTTGCTTTAACCACGCAATTTTAATGATTTCAACTCCTCTTGCTATTATAAGAAACATCATTTGTCTGAAGTAACTAACCGAAGCCACTACAGACAAGCGAGCAAAATGAGTTATTGCAACAACCACATTGTAAGTTATGTCAATAGCATTATTTTTACGTTGAAATCGAGTTTCGTAGGTTATTAAACTAATCAGAACCCTTTAGTTGCGTCAATCTAAACAGTCAATCTTGCAATCGAAAGTTTGTCAAACCATCCGACTTGTCAACTGAATCAGACATGCTTCCACAAATATGAAGTTCAGTGAGCCGACCTTAATCGCTAGACGCTTGTATTTCACAGTTTTTGTACCAGTTCAATGCGTTTTGAGGAAAAACATAAGACTTTCAAGAAATGCGGATATATTTCAAACAATAGAACAAACATTTTGAAATCTATGAATATTAATAATCAATTTAATTTTTGCAATTTTGTGTTAAATTTTTAAGAGTTTTGTGACCCTGCTAGCCTGTGGTAACCTTAATGAAAATGAGTTAAAAAAAAATACAATTTAAACTTTTCTGAAAAAAATTAAGATCATAACAGCTTCATTCGTGAAAATCAAAGGCTTAATAATAAAAGAAAAAATGATTTTTTTGCGTTGATTTATATAACAATAACGAACCGATGTTTGGCTTAGTACATCATATTGTAAATTCTGGCGTCCAAAATTTAATTTGTTATCAATTACTCGAGACATAATTTTTTGATATACATTTTTTTTGCTTATCGAATTAAAAAAGTTGAAACATTTTAAGTCCTTAATGTGGAAACGATTATATTTTATCACACTTCATATATTTTCTTATGATTTAATGCTAATGCATTTGTTTTTTTATATTATTAATTTTTTTTTCATATGTCTTTGTCACTATCTCAAAACATGTGCAACATGCATTCATTGTGGCGGCCGTAGCCTAGTGGGTAGAGTGCGTAGCCCCTAAATTTAAGAACCGCGGTAGTACGGGTTCAATTCCAGCTCAGACAGAAAGTTTTTTCAATTGAATTAATTTTTCTGTCGGTCGTCACCTCTTTGCAGTCAATGGCAAACCTCAGAGAGTAAGAATTGCCATGTAAAGCTTCTTGAGAACATAAGCCGTTCGGAGTTGACATTAAACACGTAGGTCCAGTTCTCGGTCAATTGTGATCAAAAGTTTAATAACACGCACAACACAATTGATCCATAGAAGCTAGGTCAAAGTCCTTCCAAGGGCTGAAATGGCCAGTTTATTTTTTTTTTAAAATGCATTCATAATTCCATTAGTGTGTTTTATTTTGAATTGGTTCGAAGCTTATAAACCAAATCTATAGTTTCGGTTCCAAATTTGAATTGTTTCGAAGCTAATCAACCAAAACTATAGTTTCGGTTTCAAAAGCTTCGGACCAATTCAAAATAAACACACTAGTCACTATGATAAATGCGTTTATGAAGTCAGCCTATGTAATAAGCTTTTCTATTTTATCTAACCAACTCTAATGTTTTTTTTAATTTTATTTTTTGTGATTATCTATTATATTTCATGTCAAAAGAAAAAGATTCACTTTTGTCTTGTGTAAACTGCTGTTCCTGAAAAATATACTTACCAAATGAATCCTGCGTGTTTATTGGTCTTCCGTTTAAAAAAAAACAACACACCTTTTTTAATTGCTTGTCAATGGTTTTCAGCCCTTTATTGCTAGCGGAGATCTGATATTTATATCAAATCTGATCTCGCTTTCTTCTTCTTCATTTTCTTAACTAAGTTACAATTTTCCATTCTTGGCCGAGATTTTATTTGGCTCAATAACTTAACCTTAAAATATAAACAACCTTAAAGTAAAATTCTTAACCTAGACAATCTCATTGTTATTATTTTATATATACAAAATAGTATTCTTATTCTTAAAAACAAAACAATTATTCATGCTATTTGCATGCACCTACATATTTAGTGCTGCCGCTACTCTTCTAAAACAAACATACAAACACTTATACTCGACCGCCCAGCCATGGGAACTTTGGCTCAGATTTCATAACCATGTTGGTTACAACAATAAAATATCAATTTAAATATTTACCTCACGCTTAATAAGCCAAAGTCCAAAAATGCAACGACTGCATTTTTGTAAAACAGTAGTCAAGTCATGTTAACAGAAGCGCAGCTAAAAAAGCAAGATGGCTTTCTTTATACGCATATTCTTTCCTCAACTATTTAGTCGCTTATTAACCATGAGCTTGACTTTTGAATTGCAATGAATGCTGATTACTCACTTTCAATTGAGGCAGATCAGTGTTCATTGCAATCATAACTGTTTTAAGTTAATTATTAACGTTTGTGACTAATTAGTCACAACATTCCTCCCCCTTTGACCAAGAAAATTTTTACCTTGAAGAGGTTGAAATTTTCGATGACTTTGCTTTTTGCGTATCGACTATGTTTGTATGCTTAATATATAACGTTTTCCATTACTTTTTTTTTCTTCTTCTGTGAAACTGACTATAAACAAATTTTTTCTTATTCAGTTCTTTTGTACATTACATTACATTACATTAAATTACATAACATTACATGACAATACATTATCAGTTCCAAATTCGACTAACTTAAATTTTAATTTGTTATACACACTTTTTGTCATTGAATAGTTCTTGTGAATGTTTATGTTTTCGTTTTACTTTTGATATCTTAAATAATTGTTAAATGTAAAATCTCATTTGAAACCCATTAAATCTTACTAGTTCCCTATGTCTTGTATACATCGGCGACATCTCGTCCTCGTTGATTCGGTCTGCTTATGCTCCACTAGGTATCTTTTATCTTTGTTCCGCTTCTGGTGCTACTGCTACTGATGGTGACTCAATGGTTGTCTTTTCTAATTTCATGGTACCAAGTTGTGTAAACAGCCTTTAACTTTTTGTTTTCATATGCAAGCTCCGAACTTTATGCGTTATAGCCTGTCAAGTTCAACAAATCTTTCAGCTAATCCATTGATATCGGATGTATAAACAAAATATCCTTATTCACCCAATCTATTGTTGAACAACCTCGTAGTGTTATAGACTTCATTATAATTAATTTCGTTGATGATGCGGCCAATACGTTATCGTAAAGGCTATTATTCTCTTCCTTCGACATATGCTCCACAAGAAAAATTGCCAGCATAAATTTAAGAAAAATGTTAAAAGTAACAAAATTTCAAACTATTCCAAAGTATGTAACATATTTGCACACTTTTGTTTCTGCGAAAATCATCTGATGAATGAATGAGCTGCGGCCAGTTATGAAATTATTATTTGCGATGCAACGTTTCCATGTCTGCGCTTTCTACACATCTTCAATTTGCTGTGTTGTCTTAATGTTCGTCAAGAAACTTTGCAATCAGTTAAACCAATTCTTACTGCTTCCATGTAATTCTTTCAAACTCATATTCTCTTTCTTGTACTTCAAATAACGTTCACTAACGGATTTCTTCCCTCTACTGGTTCAGACACAATTAAAAGTCTTCGTTACTTCTTTTACTTGAATATCTCGTTCCTGCTTCAACCTCCGCTTCTTGTGTTTCTGCTATGTTGATGCATACAAGACCCTTGATATAGCCGTATTATATCTTAATACATTTTTCTGCTATCAAATTTATTAATTATTGATATTGTTTTTATCTTAACTTTACTTCACATTTACCTTGTTATCAACTCAACATACGACTTCAAGGATTTAAATTCCTTTTAATTTACTAACTTCGTTAATTCTCTTTAAATTTATTTTTATTTTTCTTTCTATTTATGCAATTTTTAACATACATATTTTCAATGAATCAACTGTATTTGACATTAACATATTATTGTCATTAATCTGTATTTTCTAATTTTGATATAATTCAATTTAATTTTTATTTAGGTTTTTTATACTTTTATGCAAATCTTAATTTTTTTTTTGTCAATGTTTTTATGCGTAAGCGCATTTACATATAAATAAACAGTAAAAAATTTCAATATAGGCTTTTCTTTTGGTTTGTTCTTTAAAACATTAATTTTTCATTTTTATTTCTCAACTTCAATATCTTTAATTCATAACTTTACTTAATTTCCGCTCGTGTCCGCTCCGGAATCTACAAGTAGAATGAGTTTTCCGTTTTTTGTATCCTCGCAAGGAACTCCTACGAACACATCATTCACTTTGCGAATATCTGACAATTCCCCCTTTTCCGTGCCCAGCACTGTCATTTCTTTGTGCGTGCAACCATTTACCTTTTTTTCATTTAAATTTTCTACTACCACATTGATTTTTTCTTCTATAATATTTTTATTTAATTTTCCTACTCCCACATTGAATTTTTCTCTTCTTACATTTTCATTTAATCTTCCCGCTACCACATTGAATTTTTCTTCTACCATATTTTCATTTAATTTCTCGAATAGAACATCTGATTTTTCTTTTATCATATTTCCATTTAATTTTCCTGCTACCTCATTGGCTTTTTCCTTTCTTTCATTTTCATTTAACTTTTCTGCTACCACATTGAATTTTTCTTCTCTCGTATTTCCATTTAATTTTTCCAATAGCACGTTGCATTTTTCTTTTATCATATTTCCATTTAATTTTCCTCCTACCTCATTGACTTTTTTCTTTCTTACATTTTCATTTAATTTTTCGAATACCACATCGAATTTTTCTTTTACTTCCCCGAGTGTTTCTATAACCTTTTTTGATGTCGCCTGCAACGACTCAACTGTTTCCTTCGATTCTTGGCTTATGTTTTCTACATTCCTTCTTGAATGAGGTGTACAGAAAGTTACAATCCTTTCGGGTGTCAAATTCTCTGTTACTACTAAATGATCTGTTACTGAACTTTCCACTGGCTTGGATGTACATATACTCACAATCTCTTCAGATGTAGAATTATCTGTTACTATCCTTTCTATTGGCTTAGATGTACGGATATTCACAATCTTTCTAGACGTAGAATTATCCGTTACTATCTTTGATGGCCTTATATCGCTCTTATTTCGGGGTTCCCAGCTCATTGGCCTTGGCTGGGCCCCTGAAAGTTTCCCTGCCGATTTTCCCAGTTGTTCCTCCTATAACACTCATCCTGCACATGACCCACCTTGTTACACCACATACAGTGTACCTGTTGCTGTCTCACTTGCAGTTCATTACCAAAATTATTTGCCCTAAACCTCAATCGATCGTTAAATATGTTCCTGTTTTCCTGCTGTCTACTAGCAAATTGTCTAAAATATTTCTGCTGTCCCCTTGGTGCGAATGAGGGTGCACTCATCCAAAAATTTTCATGACCATACTTCTGACATGTTTCGCAATACGGAGAATTTTTCCTCGAAAGACACTCATCTCTTGTGTGTCCTTGTCTGTTGCAGAATGAACACTTGATGTTCATTTTATATTTGTCCTGCTTTTCGTCTTCGAACCTATCTTCTGGTGTTACATCTCTTATTCTTAAACCCTGATTTACTCTTCTATTCCATCTGTGTTCTTCGTCACTTTCTTGTATCGCGCAAGTTTGACGCTGTGAATGTCGTCCTGACCCATTCCTGCTTTTGTCCTTCAACATATATTCTAAATCTGAAGCCCTTTTTACCAACTCTGATAGGTCATTCCCTGACAATGATAACACTACTGTCCTTATCTCAGGATCCAATATACCGACTTTAAATGCTGTAACTACGGAGATATTTAATTGTTTGAGGAGTGATTTGTCCTCCCCTATACAGTCCCTCCCTCTAGCTTCTATTGAACCTAGCCTTCGTGCAAACGCAATTATTTTTTCCCCGGGCTCTTGTTCACACCTAGATAATGCAATAATTATTGAATCGTATGTAGTTGCCCTCAGATAATTTGACTTAATCAATATGTGAATATCCTCTACTTTGTCAAATTGTCGGCTCCTACATAATTCGAAAGCGTCCCCGTGCAACCGGAGTTTTATGCACTCTATGAAAATTGGGATATCTACTTTCTTAACTGCTTTCGCAGCCAGGTCACATCCCTGGATAAACCTATATACTTCTGCCGGTGACTCGGTACCCGAAAACAAGGGCACCAAATTATTCACCGTTTTCGCTATGTCGTTTACATTCATAATTGTTCGTTTAACCAGTCCGTTTCTTCAATCTAATCCTGGTCTATCTTCTGACTTGCTTCCTGCAAATTTACTCTAACACTCCGTGTGATAAATAAAATAAACACTCAATGAAAATACGAATTTTCCTCCTGCCTGAGGTACCTGAAAAAATACAAATTTAAAGCTTACAAAACACATTTTTATATTTTTTGTTTAATTCCCATTTATTTAAGGTTTTTTCCACATATAAACCATACATTAGTTGACTTTTGTAATACAAATATTCTTTATTATATAAAAAATTCTTTTTTTTTTATTTTGTATATTTTATAACAAATTTTAAAATTCATGCCGCTTTAGACTTCCTTGAAGCTGACTGGTTATCTTCTCTGTTGATAAATCTTCCACGCTGATTTAGTTCCTTTTCTATTTTCCCATAAAATCTGCTTCCAGGTTTGGTTTGCCAGGATGGTCTTCGAAAATTCTCCTAGTACAGTCCTCATGATTGTCACTTAGTGGATACAAAAAGTTGTTGTTGACAATATGTGTTATCTAAAAAAAAATTTTTTACCAAAAATTGAATTCCTAAAAAGGGTTCAAACGAAACTTAAACCTTTATATACAAAAGAAAAATATTCCTGCCATCCTCTTTCCGAGAGGTGTTAAAAGATGAATCCACCATCAATAATATATTTCCAGCAGAAAGATAAAAATCCCACAGAATTTTAGGCCAAAAACTATTATTTTGCACAAAAAAAAATTTTTTTTTTTCAATATACCCAACAGTGTAATTCCATAATTTATAAGTATAAATAATTTCTTCTTATTTAAAACATTAAAAACACACATTTTTTTTTTTTTTTTAAATGTCCTAACAAAAAATTTTCTTGATCGTTCCTGTAACAATAATGACCTATCAAACATTCAAATTCAATAAAAAAAATCTTTCCAAAATATGCTTGTTGTTCCTGTAACAACAAGGTCTCCCCGAACACTTTGAATCTTTGCAAAAGAACCAATGTCCTTACTGTTCCTATAACAGCAAGGATCCTAGCAATTACTTTTTTTTTATATCCATTTTTTTAACACCTGCTGTTCCTGTAACAGAAGGATCTAACAAAAATTGTCCTTCTCTAAAACTTTATGAAATTAAACAAACCAAAATTGTCCTTATTGTTCCTGTAACAATAAGGATCTAACATCCTTGCTATTCCTGCGGACAGAAGGATCCTACCGGCTGCGCCAAAAATGTTGAATCTTCTTGCGAAGATACGCGTAGATTAAAATTCCTGAAGTTCCCTATGGGCAAGCTCGAAAGCCATAAGTTTTGCCAAGTTATGGTTTATCCCCTAAGGGAAAGCACACACTGCCATAAACTGCTGTTCCTGAAAAATATACTTACCAAATGAATCCTGCGGGTTTATTGGTCTTCCGTTTAAAAAAAAACAACACACCTTTTTTAATTGCTTGTCAATGGTTTTCAGCCCTTTATTGCTAGCGGAGATCTGATATTTATATCAAATCTGATCTCGCTTTCTTCTTCTTCATTTTCTTAACTTAGTTACAATTTTCCATTCTTGGCCGAGATTTTATTTGGCTCAATAACTTAACCTTAAAATATAAACAACCTTGAAGTAAAATTCTTAACCTAGACAATCTCATTGTTATTATTTTATATATACAAAATAGTATTCTTATTCTTAAAAACAAAACAATTATTCATGCTATTTGCATGCACCTACATATTTAGTGCTGCCGCTACTCTTCTAAAACAAACATACAAACACTTATACTCGACCGCCCAGCCATGGGAACTTTGGCTCAGATTTCATAACCATGTTGGTTACAACAATAACATATCAATTTAAATATTTACCTCACGCTTAATAAGCCAAAGTCCAAAAATGCAACGACTGCATTTTTGTAAAACAGTAGTCAAGTCATGTTAACAGAAGCGCAGCTAAAATAGCAAGCTGGCTTTCTTTATACGCATATTCTTTCCTCAACTATTTAGTCGCTTATTAACCATGAGCTTGACTTTTGAATTGCAATGAATGCTGATTACTCACTTTCAATTGAGGCAGATCAGTGTTCATTGCAATCATAACTGTTTTAAGTTAATTATTAACGTTTGTGACTAATTAGTCACAACAGTGCTTTCAACGGAAAGCTACAATCAAGACTATTGAAAACTAGGTAGTTGAGATGATCACCCATTCAAAAGTTATCAGCAATCGACTAAGTCGGTAGGGCACTAAATCGGTTGCGATAGTGGATTCTGTAGTTGTGTATCTGTGTATCTTATTTTATAACATGGTTGTTGCAACATGTTTTTTCTCTGCGTGTATGAACTTTTCCTCAAGCTAGGACTAAGGTTATATCGTTGTGATGAGTTACTTTTTTATTCGCATTGTAAGGAAACTCAATACTGTTTCCTTAGTCCGACCGAATATTCGGTTTCGGTTACGGTCAGTTTCGGCCCTTTTCGTAGTTTTGTAGCCCGGGTAGTTTCGGCTATTCGGCCTCACTATGGCCGAAACTTTTGGTAAAAATTTCTTGCATCAATCTTAATTTAAATATATAAGTTTGGTTTAATAAAAATATTTGCAACGCATTGTACGAAACAAAAATTGTGAATTCGTCTTTAATTTGATTCATCGTGTTAACGCAAACCGTTTTGGTTTATTTTATACGTTCGATACTATCATTTTCAATTTCATCATCTGCAGTTAATATTAAAGTTTTATAGGTGCTTAAGCCAAAAATTTATAATTAAACTTCCGGACGAATCCTGTGTGTGTGGAATGAAGGGAAAAAATTAAATATTTCTATTCTTATAATACATATAAAAATACATATAAAAAAAAAAATATTTTGTTGTGTAGTTCTATAAAAATGTACATTGTAGGTGCATACTATTTTGCGTGTGTACGGAAGATGTTAGGTATGCAATACTTTTGTAATAAAAAATAAAATAAAAAAAGTATCTCATTTATTAATACAGTAAACTTCAATTAAATATTTTAAACATCAGTTTTCAAATAATACTTTTTTATATTAAATTTTTTCATATGTGTATGAAAGTACTTTTGTTTTATTTTAATTAAATAAATTATTTGTAAGAACTTAAATTTTTCTATTAATATCCAGTTTTGGTTTTGGTTTTGGCCGAATATTTTAAAAATGGCCGAATATTCGGTTTCGGCCTAAATTCCGGTTTCAGTCGGACACTACTCATCACGTAACTTTTAAAACGACTATCCTTTGAACGATATCCGACGATATAATTTTTAGTTTGCTTCATATAAGTCCATCGCTATCGGCTCGTCTATCGTTGAGTTTTCTAAATTTTTAAAACCATTGCAAAATATATGAAGACATGAGTGGATGAAGGTGATGTCGCATTTTCGAATTTTCGACGTTCTATGCATGGATGAAGGTCTTATATGCATAAAAACAATTTAAAAACTTAAAACAGCCTTGTTTGTTCCTATTTTAGAAGTTAACTATTTCACAAAATTTGATTTAGTATAGATTTCAGTACAAAAGTGAAAGTTTGAACTCAATTTTCTCGAAACTAGATTTTTGCGACATATGCATATAAGAACTTCATGTCTTCATATATTCAGTGCCAAAAGTGAAATTTACTTTTATGTTTAATATTTTTTTTTGGATTTGTTTGCTTCAAAAGTGAAAATTTAAGCAGTAATTTAAGAATATTTAATTACTTATTTTAATGATAATGTTTTGTAGCTGCTCCCGAAACATTTCAAAATTATTTTTATTATTATTCCAACCAGAAAAATAGCCAAACAATACCAAATTAGCTATTGCGCCAAGCAATCGTTTCGACGATATCATTTGACAGTTGTTTGTCATAAATGAAGCAAGCAAAACGATATCATTTAGACGATACATAAAATTAAAGGTTACGTGATGTTAACCCGAAACATCCTGTCGTTGCCATATGGCAACGCAAACACAAACACTTAAAACGGGCATATTTTAGTTTAAACCATTTTGTATTTGCGTTAACAGGTCATTCTGAAAATTTAAAAAAAAATTTGCTCAGGGTGATTCGGGTTAAAGTATCGTTAAAACGATATCATCAAACTATTCTCGTCTTACGTGGTGAGAGCCCAGATATTTTGATTAATAGCTTTCAACACACAACATTCATTATATCGATACTTAAGGTTGTATAATTATAAGTCTGTTTCCGTACTCGATTCAAGTAGCTTGAAGTTGCTTGAAAGCTTTATTTTGAAGCTCGATAGAGAGGAATTACATGCAAAATCACACTCTCTAATCTATTACAATTATTTTAAGTTAGTTGTCATTTGTTTTCTTGTTGAAATTTTTGTTGTAGTGGAGGTCCCCTTAATGCAAATAATTATACTTTGCATGTTATCAAGCAACAATAACGACAAGTCGTTAAATTAAACAAAACCACAATTGTAAGGTAACAAAATACACAAAAAGGGTGATACTATTATTGAACGGTCTAATTCAGAGCAGCTGCTGTTTAGAACAAGCTTCTTATTCTAGAATTTTGTATTTATTTTTATTTTATAGAAAGATTTTAACCTGCAACAAGAACACGTTTTGTTGTGTAGGTATTTTTTTGCTTTTATGCATACTAATTCTTGTTTTTGAATGCAAATTTTATTACTAAATGCACACAAATTTAATAATAAGTTATATATACACTATAAACAGATACTTTATATTAGACAATTTTTGACATCCTGTAATTACCCTACAGCTAAAAATCGTTTAAGTCATGAGTTGAACTAGTTAATTCACTAGTTTAAATAAAATTAGCCAAAAAAAAAATACAAGATATTAAACAAGCAAAATCTAGAATGTGTGTTTATTTAACAAAAAGTTACTAGATAAGTTACTATCTGTATTCCAGCTGTTCCAAAAAATAAATGCTGTTTTACTAGTTAAAAAAAAACTTGTTGGTTAATTCATAGTTAACTTACCACTCGCTTTCTAACCAGTCAAAATAAAAATACCAAATGTTTTTTAGCTCATAACTAAGTAGTCATAAATGTACAAGTTTCTTTACTAGTTGCAAACCTGCAAATCGTAATCTTAGCTCACTTGATGAAATTTACTTTAAACCTGTTTTTTCTATTATAAGAATTATTGTAATCGACTGCAAAGATTGCTTTTATTAAATATTAGTGAAAACCACTGTTTTGGAAAAATGTATGTCAATGGGAAAAAACGGGATTACAATTGAAGGAGTCCTTCATCGAATGAGCTAAGATTACGATTGCAGAAATCGTTACTTTGAAAAAGTTGAAATTTTTATTACTGAAATTGTAATCTTAGCTCATTTTATGAAGGATTACTTTAATTATAAACCAATTTTTTCTAATAGAAGGACCACAAAAATCGATTGCAAGGATTATTTTAAATATTAGTGAAAATCACTGTTTTCAAAAAAAAAAATTTTAATGAGAAAGAATGGGATAACAATAAAAGTAGGCCTTCATCGAATGAGCTAAGATTACTGCAATCGTAATCTAAGATTGTTCGTTGGAAGATTGTCGCAATCCTAATTTTAAAATTTTTGAAATCCGTATTAAAATAATCCTAATCTTTGCCGCAATAAATTACACATGCAATCCTTGTCGCTCAGCTCTGTTGATATACATATGTATGTGATTTTTATTAAGAATTGTTGTTGTAACGATTTATGCACCGTTTTCTTACGTCTTTGGTCAGTGGTTGCAATTATATTTGAGATAAGGTTTGTTTTTATTGCATTAGTTTTTACTAAAAATGAGTAGTAAAAGACAGTTCAGTAAGCTTATGAAAAAACATATAGAAATTTATTTTAAAAAAATGGTGTTGCAGAAGATAATGAAATGCTAGTTTAAGAGCAGAAGCAGATTTTATTTGGCTCAGAAAATAGCATGTTGGCAAAACAGCAAAACGAGCCAATTCATGAGGAATGTGTGTTTAAACCAATGAAATTGATGCATGTACGACAATCCCTAAAGGAAAACCGTGGTATTTAAAAAAATAGTAGATCATTCCGAAAGTGTTTTGAAGAGCTTTTAGGTATTTTGCGCGAGGAAAAATGAGAAGTGCAACGAACTGCGCAAACGTTATAAAACAATCGCGAGACTTTAAAAAAAACTAGTACAAAACTAATACTAGCATAAAACTAGTAAAACAACTACTAGAATAGAAGTGGCTAAGATAATACTAATATGAAATTGGTCGATGTTAAACTATTATTTTCTAGTATGTACAATGAAATGAGAACTCATTATTGCCATAACAAGCTCAGTAACTAGGAACCCTTTAAGCACATGTCATCGCGCTTTCGGTTACAATTTCAATGTAACCAATGTCAAAGAAAATGTCTCGTAACAAAATTCGTGATTCTAGCCGAACAGTCACGATCAACTCAAAACCTTTCATAGCCGCTAAGAATTTGAAAATAAATAACTTAAGCTGTATTTCCTGATAATGCAACATTAATTATAAGTAATGCTAAATGTAAGCACCACACAATACCAACTATGACAAGCCCATGTTAAAATACCATGTTAAGTTTCTGTGTATCGTAATTCATCAAGGAACTATCTGCCATTACCAATTTATCGTTTGATTACTAATTCAGTAATGATTACTTCCCCTACTGGAAGGGTGTTTTAAGCATAATAAGTTTTAATGTTTGTTGTCTATGGTTTGACAGTTGAAAATGTCAAACTGTGTTGACATTTCAGTTCAGTAAGGTTTGGCAATTAATCATGAATCGTTTAATGCCAGAACAATGCTTTGAAATTGTGGAAATTTACTTTGAAAAAAATAAATCTGTTCACGAAGTTCATAGTGCACTTCGTACACTTTACGGTCAACATAATCGGCCTAGTGAGGAAGCAATTGGCTTCGTCAATAAGCAAAATTGCCGTATATGGAGAAAAGACAATCCTCAAGCCATTAACGAATCACCATTACATACATTAAATCTGGCTGTTTAGTGCGGTTTACACGCTGGCGACATCATCGGTCCTTGTTTCTTTCGAAATGAGGAAGGAGCTGCCGTTATGTTGAACTGATTTTTTGTTTCTAAAAATTAATCAGCTAAACATCGATGACATTTCGTTCCAACAAGACGGTGCAACTTTCCATACAGCGCGCTTAACCATCAATTTATTGCAAAATCAATTTGGTTACAACTTTATTTCCAGAAGTTAACTGGCCCCCTCGCTCGTGCGACTAAACGCCTCTCGATTACTTTTTATGGGTCTAGGTTAAGTCATTGGTTTATGCCGACAAACCAGCAACTCTTGAAGCATTAAAAGCCAATATTCAAGCCACCATTGACACCAGATTTAAAGGAAAAGTCGGAAAAAGTAGTATTGGACTAATCGAATGGATTATGTAACTTAAGATCTCCTCCGATCTCGTTGTTGATTTTCTTATGATATACTATTTAAAGTTTTGAAGGTCTTTAAAACCTATTATTGAAAAAAATTGTTGTGTTCTAGCTTTTCACTTAAAAAATCCCTATTTTGCGCTCTTTACTATCGACTTGCAGAAATCTAATTATTATTTAGAAACAATTTTATCCAATTTACAACCCATTTCTGGCAAAGAAGCAATTGCTGCCCAACATTTTAATTTTTATATGTGTTTGTTGTAGTATTTTTTATTTCAAAATCCTACAAGAACCACCTAAGCGAGTCTTTTTCGAGTTCGCTTGGTAATCTACAAAAACAATATACATGTCGTGTGCGGAAGGATATTTTGCTCCTCACAGTTGATCAAAAACTAGCTGCTTGTTTGACTCGAAAATGAGTCGTTTTTTTAAATTTTTTTGGTATTTTTAGGATCAAAAAACGACTCGAAAAAACTCGTCAAGAGGAGTCGCGCATAGTGTACTATTTTCTCCCGAGCAAAGAGTCTTTTCTGATCAGAAAATGAGCGCACTTTCGAATGTCACCATCGCGGAGAAGAGTCGAAAACGACTCTTTTAATTTTGTAATTTGTAATTTGGCTTTATTCATATATTAGTACATAAGAAATAGTTATTCTTTTGCGCACAATAAAATAGTATAATATATATCTCGAACAAACATAAGATCAGAATGTTCAAAAATTTCCAAAAATGCTGGGTGGGAACAAAATGTGAAGCTAAAAATCAATATTTTCAATGAAATTGTCAATATATGAAAAGCAGGTGACAATTTTTTTCAAAATTTATTATTTTTGAGCTTCAAATTATGTTTTGAAATAAAAAAAATACAAGAAACACATACAATTCTATTCTATTCTATTTTAAACGTACCGGAAAAATAAAAATTACGGAATGGCCATCTCCGATTTGGATAAAATTTTGCATGGAGCATCACTTACGGAAATAAAAAACTTGCTTTGGAGGAACAATTTTTGGCGTTATTTTAGGTGGAGTTACAGGTACTTAAATTCATATCTGAAACATTTCTTAACAGATTGTTTAGTTTGAACTACCGTTGGAAAGGCAATTAATTGGACTTTAATGCATAAATAATTTTGTGAAATTTTGGTGATTGCTGGTTTTATAACTTGCGGTTACGTGTCGTTAAATTTAAAAATGTGCCATTTAAAAAATTAAAATTATTTTTTTCTTAAAGCTGAAAAAATTACCTTTCCAACATTAAAAAATTAGGGTTGAAGATGAAATGGGTTAATTATCAAACGAATATCTTAACCAAATTTTAAGTTTGAACTCCCATCGGAAAGGTAATTGTACGGACTTTAATCCAAAAATAGTTTTTGGAACGTTTTGGTGGTTTTGGTGATTCTATCCTTTGCAGTAAGGTAATTGATTTTGAAGAAGGGGTTTGCAGAACACCATTTGCAAATTGTATATAGTATTTTTCTTAAAGCTGGAAAAAATACATTTTCAACAATATAAATCTTTGGGTGGGGACTCAATTGGTTCATGAGATATGGACATTTTAACATTTAAACAATAATTGAAATTAAAAAAATTTTTGTACAGAAAAATTTTGAAGGGTAAAGAAAATATTCATATTCATAAAAAAGTTACACCATTTGAATAAATTCTTTTTTCATCAATTATAAGAATGAGGAAGTGAAATAGTGAAAGTGAAAAAATTGTCACTTTGACGAAAAAGTTTTAAAGTTAAAAATATTTTGGAAAAATCTTTGCAACTAATTCGGTCAAATTGATTCTGTAGAAATATAATCGAAAGCATTTAAGATATTAATTAATAAATGGTCTGCAAAGTAAATTGCAAGGAGTTGATTCAACTATAAAAATGTATTGCTACGAATATAAAATGTAAAAATGTAGGTAACAATATTAAGATCACTTTATAAGGAGATTTTAGACGGTGTAATGATACGCAAAGAATACTTTTTTGAGTTTATTTTTATACATTTTATAACTCTTTATGGAATCATGAAATAAATATTTCATAAAAAAACAATTATTAATTATGCGTGTAATTATGCAAGTAGCCTTAAGCTCTCAAGCAGGGTATAAAAAATAATGGCCAAACCATTCCACTTTATTCTCCTAACCAGAATAACTTTTTATCTATGAACGTTTTATAAATTCGTAATGAGCCTTTTATTTTGCAATCATACATACGATAAAAAAACATTAATGCTTATATGAAAGAAGAAAAAAAACCTTTTGAATAACAACATTCGCTGTGAAAATTAAAATTCGTTACTTAGTCCATCTAGAACGCAAACGAAATGTTATAAAAAAATGTAAATCCCAGCAAGGCGGCTGGCTGCTTGGGTTATGCACCGGAAATGGCACCCGGTAAACGCTGCGGTGGCCTATGTTCATTTTAGAATGAGCTTTTTAACATTTTTTTTTCCACTGTTTTGGGTTGCCACATGCACCGTGGTGCCATCATTGGAGGAAGTGCTTGAGTGCAATACGAAAAAATGAGATTTAGCCGAGGTGTGGCTTTGCACATCGTTTATTATTCAAAAAAGTTAAACAAAAAATAAAACCGAATAAGAAAAAGTTCGTTCTTTATTTTCCAAAATCGATATGGTTTTTGTGGCTCCTTCCGCTAGCGTGGCATGCAAATTTTTAACTGCTATTTTGGCAGTGCGAAGTGGAAAAAATAGAACGGTAGTTTTTTTCTCAATCAGGGTAAAGAATTTTTACCAAGTTATTTTTTTTCGGTGACTGTCTCCTAAAATCTAGGTTATGCATGGCATGTAAGAATATGCAGCGGCGATAGAAACAAAAAAAAACATAAAAGGAGTGAACGAAACGTTGCTAAAGTCTGATGGCAACCATGAAAAATAAAAAGCAGAAAAATCAAACCACATAATTTACCGCTGCAGCGCACAGAATTCAGCAGCGGAATCGGAAAAGCTGTCGAAAATTTCCCTAAGCGCATTAATATACAAGGCAACGTACTCGGACAGGGACAGCAACAGCAGCACGGACATGTTATGCTGGCGACGTTCTGGCAAGTTCCAATAGCGTGCCAGCCCCAGTCCTGTCTTTACTCACACTCACACTCGAATCAGAGTCGAACACATTCATTCATTGGTGCTGAAATTGTGCTCGTGTAGTTGTAGTTTTTGTTGTTGTTGCTGGTAGTAGTGTTGATGTTTGATGGTGGCACCATGTCGATGCTGCAACTTGGTGGTGGCAGACAATGCCTGATATTCCCTCGCTGATAATTTCGAAATTTGTATTCCAATCTTCAAATTGTCTCAAAATGGAATTGATTTTATGCAGATGAGCATGAAATTGTCTCCCTGCGAATTGCACTGCATGTTGTTGTTGTTGCTGTTGGTGCTGTAAATAAATGTCTCGTCCTTGGTTAATTTCCTAACGGGTGACCGAGCTGAGTTGAGCTGCACTCTGTACCGCACCACACCGCGTTGCGCTGTCAAATGACGTAGATAAACTTTACTGAACAGCACCGGAAGTGCCAGCGCAGACGTTGTTGTAAGCGAAAGCATTACAATGCGGTTGAATGCTTTGTTGATGAAGCGCTAGAATTTTAAATCGAAATTTTTTCTTGAATGGCATCTCGTTAACAGGAAATTTTTTATTACTAAATCTCAGTGTTTACAGAGCGGAAATACCCCATTTTGAATCGGCAAGACAAGCTCTTACGAACACACAAGCACAGTCTTACTCAAAGATATAATGGAAAAAGTCAAAAATAGATTTCATGCCCGCATCTCCAAAACTCAAATATTTGCCTTTGCTGCCTGTCTGCTGACTGCTGCCTTTACATTTACCACTTCTGCTTCCACTCCCGTTTCCGCCACTAACATCATTTTTCTTGCCTTATAATGCAATGATTGATGGTTCTATACTGCAGCATATTTAATACATCTGTATATACCTACTAGTATAGAAACCAAAAATCAGAAAATCATAAAATTTTCAAATCCAAATAGAATATTCAATATTGAATTGAATTTCTTTTCATCGTTACCAATTCAATGCTGGTTGTTTGCATTGCTGCGATTCACTCACCACAACCATTGGAGCCAACGAGCATCTATAATCCTTCTAACGCTATCAATTTTCATTCATTTGTTCGGATTTGTTCTTTGCATTCATTTTCACGAAGCTAATTCTTGTTTGTCTTTATTTTAGCAGTCAAAAATATGCTAGATATTTTCTCTTCATTTTCGTTTTTGCTTTCTTTTTATTTCCTTCTACTTAGAAAGCTTGTTAAACATTTTTAGTTTTTAGCGTTTGTGGTTGTGTGTGTGTGCTTGTTTTGATTTTATCGATTTATGCTTATTGCACTAAGTACCAATTTAAGTGAACTATGACCGAGTAATTCGGTATATATCGTAAGTAGTATTGTCAACTCAGTGCTTTAAGCACTAGGTCTAGTACTTTTGGATATTGCAAAAAACTTTTTTCTAAAAGACACAAAAAGTGATAGTACAAAATTTGGTGCATTTCCAGTTATATTAAATTAAAAAAAAAATGAATAAAAATGAAGCATTACGTGTTTGCTTATATAACAGTAGCATTAGCTGATTCAAAGGAATTCACCAAGACACCATCCAAGGTGCCATCTCTAAAATCAACTGATCTCAAATGTGCTAATATCATCTACGACTCCCAACTCTAAGGCTTTAATTTGCGGAACTACCTTCACAAAAATAAGAGACAATGCGACACATTTTTTTAATTCAAATACAGCTTCTTCATGAACTGATGCTAAACGTTTCTGTTACATTTATCTTAAACAGTATTATTGCTATATCATAATAAATTAGCACTTCTTAAAACCTTTCAATGGCTAGGCTAGGCTAAGCTAAGAGCAAAATAATTTTTTTGAAGTAATATTCCTATCTTTAGCTCCAAAAAAGATGAAAAAAAACATACCTTTAATTTTTACCTGCGCTACTTACGTTTTGCTAGCATGTAAAAAGAAAATATTGTTTTGCTCCTGTTCTGAGCAAAATATTTTTTTTTTATCCATTGAAGGTTTTTCAATCCTTTAGATCTTTGTTTTTTAAACCCTCTATTAATATTATTATTATCATTAAGGCCATAAAAAGATTAAAAAATATAAATTTGATTTATGTCCAATTTAATTTTTCTTATAAAATAGGCCAAAAAAGAATTTGCTTGCTTTTCTTCGGCACAAATCGAAAATCCAACTGACTTTGATATCAAAAGTCTCTTGAAAATTTATTTTTATAATTTTAAAAAGCTTTAGCATATTGTCAAAGGAACATTAAAAAATATATTTCCTTGCAACTTAAAAGAAAAACGAACCGATCGAGAGAAAACTTTGGCTTTAAATTAAAATGAATTGTTAAGAATTCGATAACAATTTGAAATTATATATCATTTATATATGAATAAAAATAAAATCTGAATATATATATATATTTCTTTATTATTTTTTATTTTATACCAGCTGAAACCCGGATCGAATACTGAATTCTGACGCTATGCGAACTATAATTCCAAAGTTATTCAATAGCACAAATATGGGTTGTATGGGAGATGCCAGTTCCCCTTTTCCTACGCCCATAAAATGTTATTAATGAAACTGCATGTATGAATTGAGGTCGAATACTGAACTCTGACGCTGTGTTACCCATAACTTTACAGCTATTCGATTTTGCCACGCTATTAAATGTTTTCAGTAAAGCTGCATGTGTAAATTTAGGTCGATTACTGAATTTCGATGCTGTGCGACCTATAACTTCAAAGCTATCCGAAGGCACAAATTCTGGTAGTATTGGGGGAGGTGAAACTCCACCGTTTCCAACGCCCATAAAATGTTATTAATGAAACTGCATGCATAAATTGATGTCGAATACTGAATTCCGATGCTGTGTGACCTGTTACTACAAAACTATTTGATATCGCAAGTTTTGGTTGTGTCGGAGGTTCCACTCCCCCTTGTTTAACTCCCATAAAATGTCTTCAGTGGAACGACATTTGTAAATTGTGGTTAAATATCGAATTTCGAGGCTGTGCGACCCATAACTTCAAAGCAATGGGATATCGCGAATTTTTTATACATTTGTGGCGGTAAAATATAAGGCAATTTTTCATACTCGAAACAAATGAAATCTATGGAAAAACTGGCTGGCAAGGCTGCAAAACATAATTAATGCTGATAACTAAATTCTGGCAACTCCCCTCAAGCATTAACAAAGAAAATTAATTAACACTGTATGAAAGCAAGAATCCCCTGAAAGTAAAGCTGGATTCACTGATCACCTTCTGCCATGGTAGAACTAGTAAAGGTATATGCATTTCAGACTGCTCTCTTTTTCTCATAGCCAGAATTGTCAAACTCAAGCATTTTGCTATTCTTGCCTATTTTCGCTTTTTTATAGCATTCTCATCGTTTTCAGATTTTGTATGAGCTGTCAACTTCCTTTTGACAGTTGCGGCAGTCTCCCTCTCCGAAATGCATATACCTTCTCTAATTCTGCCATGCCTTCTGCATGTTTTGAAAGTTTTTTCATATGAAGTTTTCGCTCAGAGAGAAAAATTTCTGCACGCTCTCAACTTGATTAACATTATTTTAAATCATACAAAAACATGCTGAAGGTTATCAGTGAATTTAGCTTAACTACACAACATGGCTGTCGTGTTATATTGAGAGAAGCTCTCTCGACAAAGAGAGAAAAGCTTTGTTTGCTGTTATATTTCGCTGCTGGTTGAATGTAGGCATCAAATAAAATGCGTCATTTTGCAATAATTATAGAAAACATTTTTCAAAAACCTTGGTAAGCTCTAAAAATCTAGATTATCATAGGAATCGAATAAAAAAAGAATTATCAAAATCGGTTCAGCGGTTACCGAGCTTATTCTGGATCAAATTCGTGAGTCTCCTTTTATATAATAGTTTAGATACCACGAAAAATCAATCAAAATATTTTTTCACTTTTTTTTGGAATTTTAAAATAATTTTTGTAAGCTTAACGCTTGCATGCAGAAATGTAGAATTTTCAGAAAAGGTCAGAATTCCCAAAAAAAAATTCCCAAATGCCCATGCATTTAAAAAATACCACGCTGAATTCCCACGCCAATTTAAAACTACCATGGGAATTCCCAAAAAAAAAATTCCAAAGATCAATTAAAAATTACCACGAATGGTATTTTTCCCACAATACTGACAACCTTGGTGGCCACTAATGGCATTTAAAAAACATTTTACTAGACCTTCAGACCCAACCTCTAAAATTGACAATCTCCTGGCTGGGTCTCTACAAATGTAGTCACCATATAAAATGTAAAAAAAGTCATATCACATTTTTACAAAATAGAAAAATTTCTTATTTCAGCGTGTCGAAAAATGTCCCTTTGTCATTTTTATTATTCTGTTCTTTCTTATGCACGTATGTGAGTGCGTATATGCACTTGTATATGGGCATTTCCACAAAAAAGTCTGAAATTTTTTAAATGTTACTGAAATATTTTTAAACCTCCGTAATAAAGGGTCCGCCAAATAACTTTTTTTTTTTAAAATTCTATAAAAAAAAATTACTAAATATTTTCTCAAATTTTTTTTTTGTATTTGAAATAACAATTTTTTCGGTTAATAATGAAAAATTATTTCATTCAAATAGCTGCCTCGGCTGGCCATGCAGTAGCCTACACGATCGGTCCAATTTTTAAGCACATTATCGATTGTGTGCAGCTGTATTTCACCAATGGCTTCACAAATATTGTCCTTTAAAGCGTCAAAAAATTTTTTTGTTGTAGCGTAATTCTTGTTTTATTACTGCTGACTGCTTTTCAGACACTGCTGGCACAATTTTTTTTGCACACTTAACGATTCGGTTATATAATTTTTAATATTTTAATCATAGACATTAACGATAATTAACTATAAAATTTTTCTGATCGTCCCAGATTGTATTTCTTCTATTTTTTTTTCTTTCGCTAGAATCGCTTTTCTTTCGTACAATTTTTCCACTCCCGAAAGCATTAATTATTTTTTTTTAAAAGCTTAATTGAAAGACATTTGAGAAAAATGTTAAAATGTCTTATATTTGGTTATGAGTGGAATATTTTCGCAAAATAAGCAAATCAGTTTTCGGCGCTGTAGCTTGATCTTTTACTAACTGAAAGCTGGAACACAAACGTTAGTCCTCTCTTATTTTAACCTTCAAACGCATTTGATTTTTTGTAACGTAAAAGGCGTTTAGTGTCAATTTGATGAAAGATAATACCACTGAAAACCTAAATTTTGCAATTTATATTCGTATTATATTACAAAATTAATGTAAAACAATTCAAAAAGGAATGTTTTAGAATTTTTTGCCAAACTAGAAATTTAAAATTACAATACTTATTTTATAAAATGTTACAAGTAAAAAAATTATTATTATTCACCAACAACACTTTTTAAGTTAATGCACATTTTTTACATAAAAAAAAAAAATTAATTGGTTAAACATGAAAATTGTAGTTACCACATCGCGTTCTGTGGAGATTTGAACTTGATTTATGGGGACAAAAAATTTACAGTTATAGCTTATACTTTTTCATAGCGTTCTATTCTTAGCTTAGTGTCAATATGACACTGAACGTCGTTTAAGGGAAATTTTTTGTACAGCTTAACAACGACATCTATTGGAATTTTCTCTTTTAAAAAATATAAATTCATCACTAAAAAAACAAAAAATCACAAATGCTCATTTTAAAAACGTTTAGTAAAATAATATTTTAAAAATATTTTATGCCATACAAAAATTAAAACGCACATTTTTAAAAAGAAAGTAAAACGGAACGTTTTTAAAAGAACTACGAATATTTTACCATGAAATAATAGGGTAAAATGAATTTTTTTAAAAGCATGTTACGCCTTACAAAAATTAAAACTCACATTTTTAAATAGAAAAGTAATACGAAACGTTTTTAAAACAACTACGAGCGTTTTACCTTGACATAGTGAAATGATTATATAAATACAATTTGTATTGATTTAACACTATTTGTTTAAAAACACTTGTTAATACCGAATTGCTTGTTATATATGTTTCATTGATTTATGTACTTGATATTTGTTCAGAAAACAAAATAATTTTTAATCTCGATTTCAATCTGTTCATTTTTAACAAGTAAAACTAAAATTGCTTTAATCAAATGGGAATTCAGTCAATCAAATCAGTTGTCCAATGGATAAAATTATGAAAGAGTTTGAGTTGCAGCATTTGCTGCCACAGCTAAACAGTAAGTATTAAAAATAAAATGAACAATATCTAGAAAATGCTATTTTTTTAATAGACGCTGGGAAACAGCATCATCATCTAAACAATTTGGACGACATGGACAAAGATGGACGAGAAGATAAAATGACTGAAATAAAATTATTGTATTGAAAACTAATACAACGTTTTTTAATTAATAAAAAATAATGAATTCGGGGTTTTTTGGAAATTTTTTGAATAATAGGAAGTAATAAAAATTTTCGATTTTAAAATGAAAATAATCGTTTAACTATTGCATTTTAAAATGTTTATTGTTCAAAATCAAATTAACATTCAAGAATCTAATATTAAAATTTTCGTTTTTAAAATGTTTTACTTTTGCATTTTAAAATGTTTATTTTTAAAAATCAAAGGAACATTTTGGAATCTCATTTTAAAATTTTTGTTTTTAAAATGAAAATAAACGGTTTACTATTTCATTTAAAACTGTTCGTTTTTAAAATTAAAATGGTCGTTAGAAGTGCAGAATCTTGGTTAAACGTTTTTAAATGTTTCAGGTCTCTACCACTTTTGAAAATTCTGTTTTCTCTGTGTAGGCATGATTTTTACACCGAACCAAAATCCCAAATATATTTGAGCACAAATAAGAAAGATATAAGAAAAAAAAGATATAGCATCAAATCGGCACTAAAAGCGTCTGAAGGTTATTTGCTATTAATAAAAAGGATAATGCTTTGTTACAAAAAACTGATTCCTTGAAGTTCAAGCAAATTAATTATGTAGAAAGGATGTGTAGTAATTTTTGCGAAAATAATAAACAAGTATGATTGTAAATATTTTGGCAATTAGTGATGTGCAACAAAAACTTAGCATATTTGCAACAGTGTTGTTTTTTGCTACGTACAAGCTTACAACAGGTGCTCCAAGAAATATTGTATAACGTAAATGCCTAAATTTTTATTTAACTTTAACCTTAAAAACTAAAAAGCTTCATAATAAAAAACAAGATTTTTATCAGTAAAAAATTACTTTTAAGTAAAAGTAAATATTCTTAAAAGTAGGTTTTGAATATATGTTATTAATAATACACAACATTACTGACATTAGATAAAGCGGCAAAAATCTCACTTGCGAAAAGTATAATTTTCTATCAACTCACTTTTGTTACAGGACCCCTTTTTAAAAGCTTATATCAAAGTGAAATCGAAACATGTGGTGTCTTATTGATTTGAAACAACTGAATTGAGCATAAATCAATTGAGATCCTTACAGGACCGTTTCGGATGAGTGCAACGTCAAATCGGTTATATAAGTCGTAACAACGATCGCTACGAGTAACAGAAACGAGTTACTGGTCACTTTTACTGGTCACTTGAGCGCGCTTAGTTGATAAGGCTAAATTTTTTTAAATATATTTTAATTAAAGTAAGTAAATTATGTTAGTAAGCAAGAAAATCTTTTTTTTTATTTGTCTTTGTCAAATTTCGTGCTGATGTTTCAATTATTTCTCTTCTGGTTATCTGTTAATAGCATCATTTTTTTCATCACGTGTAACATTATAATTTTATCGCTTTAAAATTATTTTTTTAACGACTTCTTGACTTTTACTTTTATGCATAACCCCTTTTATTACTTTATTTTATTACTTTAATTTCCGCTATTTGATAACTGCTACATACCATTCAAGCACTTTTATTTTTTGTCATTCAATCTTGATTTATATGTATCAGCTAAGGCTTTGGCGGCTCTTTAGCTCACATTCTACCCGCACATGCATGAATGTATTTTATCCATAGGATATTAAATGGAAGAACTGATATCCTGACATATTTGAACTTACTCACACATTGCTTGCACACACACACAAACACTCATACTCAAACATGAGTGCCCTTAACTTTGAGCTCCTGCACCAACTACATAAATTTATTCCGTCAATAAAGCATCCAAATCGAACTCGTTTGCGTGTTGCAATTCTTTGAGCAAACATTGGTCCTTGCTTGTTGCCCCTGTTGCACCGAATCTATTCTTCATCTGCTCCTAGCTCTTGCTCCGGCTAACCTCTCACACAAGCGAACGTCAATAAAACTTTTCAGTGTTTTTGTGCATCCTTTTTAGTTTAATTCAGTTATTCTCCATTCTTTGCAAATGCATTTTGCGGTATGTCGGCTTAGGCAACACTCAGAATAAAAGTGGTTGCATGAAGAATCAAGAAGCCAGGAGTGGTTGGTAGAATGGATGCGTTTTAAAGTCTGCGTCGAAGCTAAACCTAAGGTTATACATGCATATATGTTTTATGTTAAATGTTCAAATATTTTATTGCAGCTAAACCGGAATCAGAATGCATTTGAGTGAGTATATGTGAGCCAAATGTGCGTGTGTGTGTGTGTGTGTCTGATCCCAGTTGGAAATTGAGCCCTGCTGTATGTCTGCCGGCAATATACCTCGGAAGGATAGGAGACATGCTCCCTTCATACCCGCTTATATATTTTTTGTATAGGCATGTCCAAGGCCGACATGTTTGCCAAATGAACTGCCCTAGCAGCAATTCTACATGCATCTCTTGGCATTAATGCTGCGTTCATGCTATGAGATGCATGCTATATTGCTGCTACGGCAATTAATTTGACATATATGCCATTCTAGGACATGCCTGTAGAAAAAAGATATAAGCGGGTATGGAGGGGACCGACAATTTCTGCTGAATATCCAACTAATGTTGCCGGCAATCGTAAAATTACCATTATGCGGAGACGAACCTCGGCCGCGTGAGTGTAAGTGCATATGCTTATCCATTCGACCATCGTAGCTGTTAATTAATCGTCGCTTAATTTGCTTCATTAGGATAAGCGAACGAGCACAGAGTAAGAAAATTAACGCGTTCGCTTTATTTCTATAAGCAATGAATGTAAAAAACAGAACGAAATCACTAAAAAAACAGAACAAACTAAAAAAATTAAAACAAAACTAAAAGACATTAAGTCAAAAAAAAAATATGTCTCTGATGGGTTTTAAGCCTAATACTCAAGATTCTAAAATACCAGAATACAAACTAAAGCCTTAGCCAACTGAGCCACTCGAACTATTGTGATATTGTAGAAATAATATAAATAGCATCATTATTGCTATCAAAAGAGCTTCAACGAAAACACAAAGTTTCGGCGAATTACAACAATCATGAAAAAACAAAATAATCTGAATTTTGCATTAGCACACATGATACTTTATTCTGACGCAGTTGTAATTATACTTATATAAAATGTATTTATGTTGTGCAATAAAAGAACTTGGTTCTTACTGTACTGATGCTTTTTCTTATTTATTAATAATAATAATAATAATAATAATAATAATAATAATAATAATAATAATAATAATAATAATAATAATAATAATAATAATAATAATAATAATAATAATAATAATAATAATAATAATAATAATAATAATAATAATAATAATAATAATAATAATAATAATAATAATAATAATAATAATAATAATAATAATAATAATAATAATAATAATAATAATAATAATAATAATAATAATAATAATAATAATAATAATAATAATAATAATAATAATAATAATAATAATAATAATAATAATAATAATAATAATAATAATAATAATAATAATAATAATAATAATAATAATAATAATAATAATAATAATAATAATAATAATAATAATAATAATAATAATAATAATAATAATAATAATAATAATAATAATAATAATAATAATAATAATAATAATAATAATAATAATAATAATAATAATAATAATAATAATAATAATAATAATAATAATAATAATAATAATAATAATAATAATAATAATAATAATAATAATAATAATAATAATAATAATAATAATAATAATAATAATAATAATAAT